>JAQFYB010005944.1:0-13105 GCA_034694085.1 Pogonognathellus longicornis | reverse complement strand
TCGCGAGCTGTGGTGTACTCGAGCTGTAAAATCTGCGAGCTGTGATGTGCACCGAGCTGTGATGTACGGTCACCCAATTTTGACAACAGTTTCAAAAAATGTTGTAATCTTGTAATAAACTGTTGAAACCAATTTTGGTGCTGGAGCATTTGTGTTACCACTTTTTTACACTGTTTTGTAACAGTTTATCCGTACAGGATGATCTAGAGTTCTTATTGGTTGTTACGCGACATCCTCGATCATCTAGATGAGTATACTAGCTGTTATCACGTAAAATATCATAAATAAAAATTCAGATGATATACCTGTTCTATAGATTATTGCAGTAGATTTTATCCTTTATAGTACGTAATCTTATTATTAGATAGATCGGTAAATGTCAAGTCAAGCAATTTCTTTCCCTGTGCCAACATATTACAATTTCCTTTGTCATTTGTGAGACGGAGTTTCTATATCTGTCTGTATATTATATGTGTAAGTTCATTTGCATTTGTATCGGTAGATGTGGACATTTCGAATATTTCTCCCGAGTCAAACTTGAGATGAATACTGAAATAAATCCAGATTGATAAGTATCTTATGTAAAAGCTTCGCCTCGTGCGCTCAGACCTCAAAAAGCCTTAGGTTTCTGAGTGAAACATCACATTAGCTTCTAGTCAAATCAAATATTCCTTTTATAGTACCCTTGGAAAAGCAAGGACATAATATCTAGATTTATTGTACTATACATCTCTTTGCAGATATCAGAATATCATAGAATTCATCAATAATTTTGAAAATGAGATACGGATTCGTCAGTATGAAATGTTTATCTCTTTTTTACTAGCAATCGATACTCCTGAAGTATTAAAAAGAAGATAAAGAAATAGAAATACTCAACAAGAAAAGTAAACTCTACGTTTTTAATGCCACAATGATCTTCACGGAGTGAGTCTTTCCAATGTATTTTCCAATTCTTACTATTTTCCAAATGGCTGCTTGTAATCCTATTTCATTTTTAATAGCATCAGTTTATTTAGTTATAATATTGCTGGGCTAAACAGATGGGTTGTAGAATAGAGGATTCAGTACACCTATAGTGTATGCCTAAATTACAGACAGAGTTACCAGATCCTTTCGCATGATAACTTTGATAACACAGCAGCATCGTTAGCGGGCATAATGTTACTCTGGAAATTAATCTACCTGCAATTCCTATCTTGTTTTTGAAGGAGAAAGGATCATTTCATACAGTAGGTATTAATGTTGTTTTCCTGAGTCAATTACACTACAACCTTGATGTCAACGACTATCTCAATCCTCAGGTAGACTAAAATTTATCCTCGGATTACCAATAAATGATTAAATTATCTGTATGGAAATCCGATATAATTTAGTTAGTAGTTCTAAACCAAAGTTCGAAGTTAATAATTTTCAATTAATAATGGAGACTAAAATTAAATGTAGTTTATACATATAAGTGAGTCATTTTTTCTCTGTATCTTTTTAAACACATACACGTAAAAGGGTTGGATATACATAAATAAATTTTGCTAGTCTGATGAGATAATTTTAATGTTTGTTTTTGTACTTAACTACAGAGCACATAACGATTATTATTAGTAACAATTTTAGTTACAGATACAGTACTAGAACGAGAGTTACTATCGTTTGCTTTATCAATACATTTGCAAAGAGTTTTTACTGCTTATGTCCTTCTATTATTCATGTGCGCGTTGAAGTGTATATATAGGTACAATTTCCTTTAGCTCTTGTACAACTACTAATGTGTCATTCATGAACTGTTAATGCAGGGTTTGAAATTTATATTTCGAGCATTATCTGTCTAAAACTATAATATTTATCAATTTCAAATGATTCATGTGTACATTAGCAATCATAAATTATGTGTCAATGAATGAATCACTTTATTAAAAGTAATCCATAAATGTATGAACACCTGATTTTTACAGTCAAGGGCGAAGAAAAATAAGGAGATACTTAAAGATATGATTTTATTGCAACTTGTATAAAGGTTTTACCGAATGACAACAATGAGTATTGATGTTTTCAATTTATTCTTTTTAAATCATCAATCAGTGAAATGTACAATCCTAATTAAGTGAAGTTTATCTGATTTGACATAATATGTGACACAATTTAACCGAGTTGTCATACTCTAATTTGAATACAAGTGTATAGCTATTGTATTTTCCTTACAAGTAAAATACAAATATTTGTTTGATCGCACGATCATTCCGCTTTGGCAGTAAAAACATATTACATACATATGAGTGCATAGTCTGCATAGTAAAAAATGTAACAGAGTACCTATGTAAAACTATGAAACAAAATAATTCTTGATTTGTGTATACTTAAAAAATGTTTGGTTGTTTTGTGGGCGACGATAACGTAATTTTAGGGCGATTGAGGATCGACACGTTTGCTTATTGAACGATTTTCCTTTCAATACACATCCCTTTATAACTTGCACACTTATATAGCCTTATCTTGTGTAGATTCCAGTCCGGACCCATTGTACAAAAGATACAATTGTTACTCTGCTTTTTGTAGGTTATGCTAATATATAATACATACCTAGTTACAAAACAGTACATACAGCAAAATTGAGAAGGCAAAGGCAAATTCAAGTTTATATTATTAATATATTAAAAAATACCTGCAACCTTTATCTGTACATGCAAAAGTACTCATAAATGTATGGTAGCAGTGTGTAGTATAGTAAATGACAAATGGTTGAATATTGGTATGTATGAATAATAATGTTTTGTATATTTTTATCATCACTTTATCTAACACTCTGTTTGATAACCAACAATACAAAATACAATACAATACCGCATGACTCAATATCATACAAAGTGTCTCATTCTCACATTTTGATTGCATTGTGGCATTATTCCTGGAATATTCACTCTTACAATTATATAGAACATTCCCTGATTTTAGATAAAACTGATCTGTTATACTCATATCATTTGTAATCACATACATACCTGTATGTCAAATACATATCATTCGAATCGAACGATATATTTAATACTTAGGTATGCGTTTTGTTTTGTCAGGTGAAAAGTTTAATTATTTGTGCCTCGTATCACGCTTATCTCCCGAGAATTTACAATAGCTATGACTATTGTATCCCTATCATAAGTAAGTGTAATATTAATAATTAAAGTTATTACCTACATGGTTGGAAATTTATTTCTGGAATAGCACATATACTCATAGACAGATAGCGTGCGGGGAATAATGTACATTATTAATTTGTACCTATAGAGTAATATTTGAAAAGACCGAAAGTAGTAAACCTTGTCGAACACAATTGGTCAAGCAAAATTATACAAACATTGACGTGTGCAAGAACGAAAGAGAAGCATCATATATTAGTAATGTCAGTTTGTCATTCACTCTCACAGTTAGTAGTTTTACTAACTGAGTAGTTGCTTTGTTGCTCTTGTCAGTGTGAAGGGTGTGGATCGTGTCGATGCATTTGGTGTGAATTAAATGGGGCCGGTACGAAAATATTGGCTAGAAAAAAGGAAATATTTTCTGTTTGCAATATTAGCTGTAGAACTAAACACGGGAGTAATATTGCCAACGTATCAAGGAAAAATTGAAGGTCAATGTTAACAAATATTGAAGATACACACACTTATAACCACGTACTAGGATATAACTTTAACAAGCAACAAGGTTACTGTAATAATAAACATAGATAGGGAACAATTCATAGTACTTACCTTCTAAGCGGGTGAGTTATTTTATCGGTGAATGTGTGCAAATACAAAAATAATTCCGAAGAATGACAGAAATGGTGAAGAATTTCTTGAAAACGTATACAACACCCCGACTTCTTCAAGCTGATAATTCAAAACTGCAATTATGTTATTTGATGCAATTAGGAGTCATTATTATACTGTTTGCGCTGTAAGTCTAAAATTATCAACATATTTTCATATACAAACATTCTAAGGCTGACTGAGCAATTTTATAATTCATACGGATCTGTTTGCGAAAATCATTCATATCTGTATTTTAATGTGAATGCAATTTTGAAAATCCTAAACTCCTTTTTATTGGATTTATTCACATTTTTACCCTTAATGTTTTTAAAGTTATAAAAATACAATGAAACATTTGGTATATGTGTCTGCAATTGTTAGACAAATTCGAAAAATTGAAAGTAAAATGTTTATCTACTGGAATTTAAGTTAATTAATATTAACATTGTCTAATGGTTCAAATAATTAGATACAAATTTTTTGTTATGGTTTTCCAAGGTATGCAATGGTTTACCATCAAGCTCATCAACAAAGATGCCCTGTTAGAGCCGTAACAACATATCAATCGTTTGGAGGCTTTTACATGCCTGAAGAAACATGGACACTGACAGAAAAATATCCAAATATATTCCAGAGATTGTATGGAGCTTCAGATGTCATTGAGAGAATGTCGGACGGATTTACAGTCCTTAGCAATGTAGTTTTAACTCCGAATCAGACAAGAACGACTTGTCCAGAAGTAAGGATTCCATCCTTTGCTTTTAAAACAGAATATTATCAAATTGCAATAAATGCATGTGAGTGACTCATTATCCATCAATCATTGTGTTTGACTATGTGTCATATCGCAGTCACCTTTATAACGAGTCATTTGTAATTTGAAGATAAAGCAGTAATATTCAGATCTTTAACATTCAGTTGATTACCAAAATGATAAACGTATGATATTTTGTTACTTTCCTTGTAGAGTCCAAATGTTCCTAAGAGCGTTTGCACAACAAAGTCAGCGAATCAACTCAAAAGTAATTTTACTTACACGGAGTGTAAAAAAGGAGCCCAATCGGTTAGTGGTCTCCAAACTGGAAGATGCGTTCATAATACTAAAGCTACATTAAAATTGTAAGCATTTCAAAAAAAATGTAAAGTTCTTTCATGCGAAAACAGTTTAGATAATTATGTGACTCATTTTTACATACAGTTATGATATTAAATGGGGAGAGCCTGGAACGACAACTTGTGAGGTAGAAGGATGGTGTCCCCTTCTTCCTTTGTCTCCAGGAAAACCTTACGGGTACAATATTTTTACAATAATTGTGTAAATGTTTTTGTTGGTTGCGATTTTTAAATGTGATTACCTATTTGATTTTTAACGATAAAATGACTTTGACAATGTCTTGTTGAGTAAATCAAACTTAACAAAAGTCTGTTTATTATTACCTGATAATAACTTTAAAGGTTTGATAAGGAATAATAATGTTGTTGAAACTTCACAGAGATTCGGCAACTGGAGCTGTACTAGAATACTCAAAGAATTTAATTGTGCTGCTGAAGACAGCAGCAGACTTTCCATTATGTGGTGCCAATTATTTTGGAATTCAGGATCTGACGGAAGAAAAACCGAAGTGCACTTTCCACCCGATCAATAACCCTAGCTGTCCTTGGTTTACTATTCATGATTTGGTCCTCTACGCTGGATTCATTTCCTATGCAAATATCGCATCTACGGTAAGAATGACTTAATCTTATCTTGTCTTTCATGGATATAATAAAACGCATACAACTCAAAAACATGTTTAACTTTCTGAATTGTTTTTTAATTGCTGTGGAAAAGTGTTGGTATCAGTATAGCTATCGTACTTAAACATTGTAGTCTGATACTATTACTTAACGTACCACACAATATGGTTTATACTCACACTATAATAATTTAGTTAAAAATGACTAATTTGTAAAAATGACATGTATGGGAAAATTAGCACATGTAGTTGCAACTTGCAAATGTATCGCATATGGTAAAAAAATCTTGAACTTGAACAGTACAAATTCCATTAAGAACATATGAAATGATTCTCATGAAATTATAAGTTGTAGTAATGTAGATGGATTTCGTTTTTGTTTTAGGGCCATATTTTTAGAATTACTATCAAATGGGATTGTGACTTTGATTGGAAAAATAGCTGTGTGCCAAAATACTCAATTTCCCCTGTTTTCGGCAGACATGAACAGTGGGAGTCCTACTACTGGGAGTAAGTACTATCAATCATATCATAAGCCATTGAGTTGTAATCATTGTGATTTTGTACTTATATTGTTATTTCGTTTGAGTGCTGTAATTGCAATTGTTTGAATTTTTCTTTAATTTTAAACTCAATTAATTTCAGACAACCAATTTACTATGACCAAGGAGTGCGAACATTGGTTCGTAAGTTTGGATTGAAATTTATCATTGAACACGAAGGGGAAGGTCGAAAAACGACATTATGGCTACTTATGAAAACATTCTCACTTGGATTCCCTTATCTCTTCCTTGTAAGCTGAAATTCTCTTTATCTTAATTACCATTGTTTAGTTTTATGCTTTATATTGTATTTCAATAAGCTGCAATCTACAGTAAGTGCTCCGCACACAGTATAATATGACGCTTGCATTGCATGTGACACCCGTAGTACTAGTAGTATAAGAATCTGAATTATTCAATAATCTGTCTGTCCAAGTGTGTATAAATGATAAAAGTAGGTGTATTTCTATGTGAACAAATATTTCACAGGCAGAAAAAATTGCCAATGGAAGAGTACGGCTGTATAGAAATGATAAAATGTATTTATAAATACAACAGTGCAAAGCTTGTAATACAAATGTTAATGTACAGCTAGGCATTTTTATTTGTGATGTTGATTTTATTATATTGCACTAATCTCGGTTTTGGAAGATGGCGAATGTGTTGAAAACATTTATTCAGACATAAAGCAGCAAAATTCTTCTATCAACGATTTTAATCCACTTGTCTGTATATATATATCTGTTTCCAGTAGAAATTGAAACAATATTATACGAGCGCATGACATTTACTGTGTAAATATGACAGTTTTATCCTTTATATTACACTATTGCTACTGTAATGTAATAAAGATTTTTTTAACAACTGCTCTCACTCACATAGACAGATGAAAGTGTTTTAGAGATAAACTTTTACAATAGAATAAATTATCAATATTATGATACCAAAATGACTGTCTCATTTTAAAGATGGCATTAACCATTCTATTGTTTGCATTTTTACAGCCGGGATTCATTATTCAGCTATTGTACACAAAATTCGTCAAAAATATCCGTGCATTTAAATCGAAGAAGAATTACAGATACAGGGATGAGGACCAAGAGAATAAATCTTCAATAAATCCTTTGTTCATACCAGAAAATTTACCAGAACGAACGAAACTGATATGATGACATTTAATGTACCTTCTATCATAAAATATATCTCAATGAATATTATTTATTATAGTTTTAATTGTCAATAATATAATGCCTAAGTTCTCTAGTCTTAAAATTATGTTTCCGATTTAAGTTGTAAGTTTATCAAATGTATGACTGTACGTGTACACATGTTTTACTCGAATGAAAACCATTTTTGTATTAAAAACGGAATAATAGGTTAGTTTAGTAACTATTGAACCAGTTTACAGTACACTCGTTCTGTGAATTCATGTTGCCTTGAATAAAACATTTATTATTATTATTATACAAATAATAATTCTTGAATAGTTTTTCTTTTAATTTACTTTCAAAATTCATGTTGCAATCAATTTCTGAGAGCATAATAATAATTATCTGTAAAGAACAGTACCAATAACAAATCTTCGGGATGAGATTTCCATGCAGTCATTTTATGCACACCACACCAGAGAGTCTTGCCTGCACTCTTTTGATAGTCCCGTGTACCCATCATTTTGATTCGACTAGGAATAAATTAAATATTTTCTACACTTTTTATTACAGGTTATTTAAGTGAAATTCTATATCTACCTACAACTACATTCTACAGATATTTTATAAGAATAGATGCAAACACGAATTACAGGACGATTTACCAAAATCCTTTAGAATTTATCAATTTACTCATCATAAAATATCTCACATTTTTACAGCAATGTTTATGCAACATGCTAATTATCTGTATGTTCTATTCTTTTACATATACCTAATAGTATGAATTTAATATTAGTTAAGTATCTATAGTAAACTATGTATTTGTCGCAAAAATCTCCGACACTTTACTTTGTATTTGTATGAACATGAGATTTTAACTACAAAGGATACTGCATAATATACATTTATAACTTATTCGTCCCAAAATGTAACCTACAAGGAAGGAATGTGGCCTACACTATCATCATCAATTCATGCATTCAACTTTTCATCACTTGCATTTACACATTATCAATGCAGTTCTTTATATTATACCGTGAAATAGATTATGATATCTAGAAATCATTTCATGTTTTTGTTTCTATAAACTTTGAACATCAATAAGAGCACAACTTAGTTCCGCAGACTACAGTTGACTGCCAAACTTGTGACACAGGAACCCGAAAGTTTTGTCCAGCATCTTGAGAAAATAATTTATTGTAAATAACTTTATTTACCATCACAAACTTTGTGATGCTTTTACATACCTTTTACATACCATATACGTATAATATATCATATACGTAAGTACAATACGACGTATTACGTATGGTTCAGAGTTACCAGCTTGAAAATAACTTGAATTCAAGTTTGGTATATTGCATTGAAAGATTTAGGCCCATTAGGAAAGAATGGAATTATCAAAGGGAAAACGCTTGCTTCAATATTTGTGGCAATTGTGTGAATGTGCTTTTAGTTGCTCTTGACGAGGCAATTTCCAGTACACATTATACTCATCGAGTTAAAATGTGACTTTTCAAGTTACCTACTAATTTTGATTTTATAGATGCATGCACATAGAGATATTACCCAGAGGGTAAGTACATCACTTAGTCCGTTTTTGTTGGCTGTATGATTTGAATGAATGCGTGTGAATTGTGAATGAATGAAATATTACAATAGAACATAAACACACTATTATGGCGAAACTATAAAAATAATGATTGTAAATGTAATGGGAGTATATAGTTACTATTCACAGTGCAGTGTTTGTAAAATATCTACAATGTACATATGTATAAGTGTTTAACCACCTTACATACAGCTTTTTTGTTATTTTTCGCTGCTTGTACATACACAGTGTATATGAATACAAAAAAGCGCATATTATTTGAGAATGAGTCTTCTTTAACGATTATATTCTTCAAAGCCATGTATTCTACTACTACTACTGCCATGCCTGTGTCATACGCATATCTGCATACATAAAAAAATATTGTATGCTATCATGTACTTACTTCTACTATGCAATGTATGCATTACTTACATCAGAAAGATTTATTTGTGTGTGTAAATATTACAACTACATTAAACAGCATAATATAATGCTTAAATCTTAAGCGAGAGCTGAACATAGGTTCAGTACAAGTGTAACTGGCGGTGTAAGTATAGAAAGGATGGATGGAAGGAATACCGTTATCTTTCGGGCTACTTACCTTTGCTAATTTATACGCAAAACGTAAGTAGCAACGTATCCTATAGCTATGTATGTTAATTCAAGGAATGTTTGCCAATAATTGCGATGAAATAGTTGCAGAAATTACATAGTCCATTTAGTATTAATAATCTGAATTTCTTTAGTGCAATTTTGTTCGTTTTGACATATTTCGCAAGATGGACATGGGCAAGTATAAGGCGAAAGAATATGAAGACAAGGATTTGCAAGAAGTAATCAAAAAATTCTTAACCGAAACGGAAAAGGGAGATTTCGTAGTTTCAAGAGACTGTTGTGAAAAAGTCTTGGATCCTGTCACAAACAGAGAGATTCTTATGCTGTGTCGTCTCCAGAGAACTCTAACTCGTATTGATTTGTACAATTTTAAGTATAACTTTCAAATTCAATTACTTTATTGTCTTTTAAAACAAAACAGGACGAGTCTTCTAGAATTAGGTATAGGGGCATGTCCTGTTAACCTTAACGAGACAGTTTTCCAACTTCCTATTTTTCCTTATTTGCCACATCTTAGGAAATTAAATATCCGTCATGATATTCGTTTGACTGACTCCATTGATTTTGTCCTAAAGTTTCCCGAGTTGGAGGAATTTAATTTCAGTAGTAGTGTTGAAAGAGATGTACAAGCTGAAATGGAAGTTTTATTTCCACAAGATACAGAATGGGAGTTAGAGAAAAAGCCTCATCAAAATTTGAGACGGTTGAAATTTCCCTTTGAAACCCCTATGGAAAAAAGGTTAATAGAGAAACTTACAAAGAGCTTTCCTAAATTAATGAATCCCTGTTTACAATCTAAACACTCGAATTCAAAAACTAATAATGTTGCAAACAAGATCAAAGAGGATTCTTATTGGGAAAATAAATTGAAGAATAAGAAAAAGAAGAAAATATCGGATGAAGATTTTATGAAATTGACTGGTATAGATATTTCCATGCTGTAAATTACTTGAAGTACTTATGCTAGCAAAGTACTTACAGAAAATCTGCAAATTAACGGGTAAGAAGTTATTATGGTTTAAAAAAGCAATTCACTTTATTATTATTTATGTATCTATTGCATTACAAAATCACAATATATATTGGTTTTGGTTAACCATTTGTTCTTTTCCTCCGAAAAGGGTACTACATGAGACTACAAACGGGACATTGGAAGTGAGGAGTTTTATTTGACAAACAATGAATCTGTTGCATTAACAAATGACGTTGGCTTTGAGACCTGGATAATTACAGAATCTTCTTTGACAGTTCCATTATTTTGTTCCGGCTTTGTATATTTATTATTTAACTTTAATTGTTTGAATCCGTCATGATTTTCAACTATGAAAGTTGAAGGTTTATTTTGAAGCAAATCTTTAGGAATTGATTCACGACGACGAGACCGAAAATATGTTGGCATCGCGAACAGCCTTTTGCGCCTTGATACGTGAGCGCTACTACGCTCATGTTTTCTTCGTAATAATTCTAATTTAATTATCAAAACTCGTCCAAATTTTCTAATCCGCTCGTTTGTGATGATGTTCCAAATAAAAAATGTAATGACGGATACGACTTTGCAATTCAGAAATGTAATGGGAATACTGATCAAGGCCAAAATAAAGAAAATTGCATGAATAGCTATTGTGAACCAATGCTGAGCTTTTTCGACTTCGTCATTTCTTTGACTTCGGGACAACTTTTGTACTATATCTAAATCCTCAAGGAATAAATTTCGATCCAAGACCGTGGACCACATACTGATCCCAGTGTTTAAAGTGGGACGAAGCTCAACTGGAATCGCTTTATCGTAGTCTTTTTTGCAGCTGAAAGAGTCAGGGGGTAGAACCATGTCCGTTAAACTTTCAGCGTCTATTTCTGTACCAATCCAATACAGTTTTTCCTGAGAATAACAAACATTAGGAAATCCACAGAATATAGCGATCAGAAAACTCAGTATTTCTGTCCAATTCGCCATCCCAGCAGACTATACGACTGTGAAATAAATAATGAATTAACAAAAATTACTACAAATTGTGATTTCTATTTAAAAAATAACCTGTTAAAATTAATTATACAGAGACAATAAATCCAATTTTCATACGATGCATAGAGATTTAACATGCTACTGAATCTTCTTTTCCCTACAATATTACATTTAACTTAAGACTTTAATGCGTTTATCGAACATAATATTCCTTTGTTTGGCCATGCTCAAAAGTTTAGTGACTCACATTCAACAATTATTGGTTAAGAAAACATTCTGTACCTATATCATCCTCCTTTGCTAAAATAGTCGTGCAAGGTTGTGAAATAGGAATGCAGCATGCAACACGTAACATTAAAATGTAAAATGGAATCTCGTCTCAACTATTTTATACAATGGAATCAACGATATTGTTGTCCTTTGTAAGTATGTTGGTAATTGGTATTATTGGACAGAACTGAAAGTAATAAAATTATACACACTAAACTATGTATTGGTTGTTTTTTGCATAAATAAAACATGCTTTGTTGTCAGGAGTAATACAACCACCTTGCATTCGCTCACCAATAAATTCTACATAAGTATAGGACGAATGCATATCGTCTAAACTCTAAAGTACAATTATTATTATTATTGCTCCATTCCTTATAAATTAAAGATGAGAATTCAATCCAGTTTCAATAATAGCATTTTTAAACAAATCATTTTTTTCTGTATGACTCATATGCACAATCTTTATCTTGGTCATTTTTGTGTTTCTTACATAATTGAAGATATTGCTCGTAGTTAAGTGAACTGATTTTTGAGCTCTAACCTACTTGGGTTTCAAGTGCAAATTGTCAGTGTCTGTGCAGATTTGATTTGTACTGATTAGTGCACACAGTCAATCTCTCTTAATTACGATAGTCATTATACTATAGTGTGTTTCAGCAACTCGAATCGCATGTTGCACACTCTGTATAGTTATTATCAGGTTATTATTATAAAGTCTAGAGCTAGACCTCAAGCTGTCTTACATTAGAATCCTATTTAAACGAACATATTCTATGAAGCTTCATATAGTATTATAATGGCCTTAGTGGTGAATGGATTAATTTCCTTAAATACCGTAACATGTTGTGGCTAGCCTTAAACATAGTCTGTTTGTGTGTGGGGAGAACAGTTTTGGTGTATATGAAAAAGCTGGCTGAGCAACATATATTAATATGGGATCATTTGAAGTACTACATACACATAAACTATAAACAAGTAAGTGGGTTATTAAATGTAATTAACAAATGACACTGGATGACATAACTGAGCTGTATAGTTTATGCATATACTTTATTGATTTATATCCCTACTGCCTACAGACAACAAGACTCAATTAGATAAATCTTTTTTCGTTGAATTTGCATCTATTATAATAAAATTCTTATATAACATAGGCTTAAAATACATCTATTCTGCGTTAGTTATTCGCACGAACCACTCCATGTGTGAACCAGTGGAACATACTCACTTGAAGCTTAGATTACTACTGTGCACCTAATAAACTATTCAAATTAAGACTAATTAATTAATAAGACAATTAAAATTGCAATTACATTTAAGCAATTATCATTTTAGTAAGGTTTATTCAGCACAGAAATTAGCCCGATACACGGCTCATCCCCCGGAGCCAACGTCGGGACCCGACTTCCAGATATCCGAAGACCCTCCACCCGATGGCCGAAGACC
>JAQFYB010005943.1:0-13106 GCA_034694085.1 Pogonognathellus longicornis | reverse complement strand
GAGGAGTCTTGACTCCTCCCTCAACTACGTAATCGCTACCGGCGGTAGTGCGGTAGCGAGTTTTCGAGATCCCTGCCGCAGAGGATACAATTTCGGGGACGCACTTACGCACGTAATGCCCCTTGTATTAACCATGAATACACAATTAATAGGACTCAAAGACCAAGCTCTGGCAATTAAATGGATTTTCGAAAACATTGATGCATTTGGAGGGGATTCAACGAGAATAACCCTCATGGGTCACAGCGCTGGTGCTGTATCAGTCCATTGCCACATTCTATCAAATATGACCAGAGGTTACTTTTCTGGAGCATATGCGTTGAGTGGATCTGCTTTTAGTACTTGGGGTTTTCATTCGCCTAAGGTTGTTGACTATCGAAAAGCGAGGTTGGCTCGCATTACTGGATGTCCCCTATCGGAAGGAAGTCGTGTTTTCGTCGATTGTTTACGGAATCTGAATCCACATTTACTTGTAGTGAGACGAAGAAACATGTTTGTAAGAAAAGTTTTTCAATTTAATTGGCCAATGAAGCTTGTGAATTGCTTACTTATATTATTATTTGAAACATTTATTAGGTTCAGTTTTCTTAGTTTAGTATATAAAAATATCTTTGCCAATAATATTTGGTACTCTAAATACAAAATGGGATCCGAAAATATTCATTTTAATGTTATTAATTACATATGATATACATAGGAATGGTCAAGGCACCATAGAGATAGTTTCAATACCATTTCCATGAGCATTGGGAATGGTAATACATTGTTATATAGATTGGAGGCGTGACAAAAAGAAAGCTTTTTGGTATATGTTTAACCATTTATTTGTACCCCCGAAATCAGATTCTGTATGCGGATTTGACTGTAGAAACAGTGTTATACATTAACGTAAAATACAACGTAAAGAGATAATAATAGCTATAATAGAAATTGAAAAAAAATCTGGATAATTTGCATAACAAAATATTATGGTATAGAATTTTTTGAGGCTACAATAAAAAAAAATTCTGGCAAAACAAACTTGATCCTAATCAGTGACAGGGGCGTATCCAGGTCACACATTTGAAGGGGGCTTTAGCAAACATTTTTTATATACGTCAATTTTTCGTAGGCAGCGCGCCAATTTTTAGAAAATATGGTCCAAATTTGCGCAAAATTAGATCAAAATTAATGGAAATTGGAACATCACGCGAAGCGCGAAATTATTTTTGCATTTTTACGGCAAAAATAACCTCTTTTCTTAGATTTTGGGAGAAACCTGATTTTATCTAGCGTAAAGTCCAAAATTTGGGGCACGCTTCAGCCCCTTAAGCCCCCTAAAAACGCCACTGATTGGTGATGGTTGGTCTATGGTCAATATTTAAATATTTTGGGACTTTTCGAAAATTCATTACTCGATTGCTCGATTGTTTACAAAGAATATAATTTTATACATAAAAAATATAATATCATATTTGACGCACACAAAAGATGTATTTCTTGTCGTAAAATCATGGATGAAGTTGCTGTAAAAAAATGTTTAATGAATAAGCATGTGCTTGTATTATTCTCGTGAATGTTGTTGATTTAGATATTTAAGTCTGTTTCTTAATTTTTACCTGTACTTTAAATCCAGGATATTGATTTGAAGCCTTTACGATTTGCGCCTGTGGTAGAGCCATGGAGCAACAATGCATTTCTTTCGAAAACACCTGAGGAGCATTATAGAACAGGAGACATATCGAAAGTTCCATTCTTAACAACAATGGCGAAGCATGAAGCAAATATGTTTTTATCTAGTAAGCATTAAAATAAAAATGTATATGAATACCAAATTTCAATGCATCCCAGAAAAGGTTAATAAAAACTTTTTCAAAACGTAAAAAATTGTTTTTAACAGTGTTCAAAGCTATTATGCTTTATACAAGAATACTTCGGGAGTTTAAACAAAGGATTCCTATACTTCTCGATTATGCTTTGGAAGACAAGGGCAGACAAGCAGAGATTACCGAAAAGATTTCGCATTTCTATTTGAAAGATCAAGATATAGCATTACATGAAGAAGCCCTGGAAGAAGTAATAGTTGAATCTAAGATGTCTACAGGAAATATTCTATGAAAATAATACATTTCCTTGTTATCTTTTATACTACTACTTACAATTTAGATGATGACGGACAGAATGTATACATTGCCAAATCGCATGAGTATTCAAGCTCACAGTTCGCTGGCTCCCGTTTATACCTATATATTTAATGTGCCGACAAAGAAAAGTTTCTCCAAATATTTGGCACAGGACCCTGAAAAAATGGGTAAATGTTTTGTAACCCTTTCATTGCAGCGAATTTTCGGAAATTCGTTTATGAGAACATCAGAAATGATTATAATAATCAGCCATAATTGAATCACAGGATTTCATTATATTTACAATATTTTTTCAAATATTTTTGGTGGAAATTGTTTAATTTAATAATTAAACATATTTAATAATTTGTCCATTCTTTGTTCTTTTATATTCCACAGGAAGTGTACATGGTGATGACTTCCTTTTCATGCTTAACTTTACAATGGCGTTTGAAAATTGGAAAAAATCGGACAGAGATTATCCATTGGTTCAATTCATGTGCAATATAGTTGCCAACTTTGCTGCTACAGGGTAGGATAAAGCTGCAAGTTTTTTTTAAATTTTACTAGCACGGGCGTACCCAAGATGCCAACTGTGTGTGCGGGGGGGGGGGTGTACTTAAGTTGAAATAGTTCTATATTTATTATAACATATTTTTCCAGCCCCATTTTACGTCGTTTCCTTTCTTACGACTTATTATAATTAGTGTAAAATTATTTATTTCTTCAATAATTTTCTTTATTTTGTAGAGTACCCTATTGGAAGAAGGATAATAAACTCGTGAGGATTTGGGAACCGGTTACAGACTCAAAAAATATTCGCTTCTTGCAAATATCCCACGATATCAAAATGATTGATGATCCTTTTAAAGAACGAGTACAATTTTGGGAGGAAATGAACATGACAGACATGAAGCCGTGGTTCTCGAAAACCGAAAATTAATGGATATAAAATACGTAATATGTGTACTTATCGAATCGTAGTTTCATGGTATATAGTAGAGATGGGCAACGGTTTACCGGAACCGAACCGGTGCCGGTTCGGCTCGGTTTTTAAGTTTGGTTTTTAAAACAGTTCCGGTTCGGATACTGTTCTTGATTTTTCGGTTCCGGTTCATGTACATTTCTTAAAGTTTTCAACTAATATTATATTATGACTGTGAACCACCCTGTGGACCAAGAACTAGCAAAATTAATTCATATATGTATAATTTTACTCGGGTTCCGGTTCGGTTTCTTAATTTTATCTGAATTGCAGATTCGGTTCCGGTTCGGGTATAAAATAAATGGTTCCGCCTCGGTCCGGTTCCTGGAGTTCGTAAAATCTCCCATCTCTAGTATCCAATTGAAGGAACACAATCTGTTTTTAACGTCAATTTAATTGACAATATATCAATTTTGATTATATCCTTCTTCGTTAAACCAACTTAATAATAGTACAACTTTTAAAGTGCAAGTTATTAAAAATACATTATTTCCAAATATTATTCAGAATTGTGTATGAAAAGTTATATTTAGTAGAAGCTGCTCTCTATATTTTCTACCCGATTTTATTTGCATTTCTTACTTATTGTTAGTTAAATACCTACTTCACCAGCACCATTCATCTAACCATCGCATCACATCATCGGTCTCAATCTCAACTCAACAACAATGATTCATGCATTCATCTCTTCCTTTTCACACACAAATTCTCTTTTCGTTTGTCGCAGTGTCTTTCGGACATTTAATTTCCTGGACGCAGAGAAACTACATTCCTGGTCCACTTTAAAGATGATGCCTACGCCTACAAAGCAATGCTTGTCGAGAATATTTTCTCATGATAGAGAAAGATACTTTGAGCTTTGGAGACGTATTTTATAGTTGGTGTCAGTATATCTATTATTCTCCAGAAGCTTTGATTACCTATTAATCAATGGAACGACCGAGACAAAACTATCCGAAATCCGGTTCCTAGACGAGGTTATGCCCCAAGCTATTTTGCAACATTGGATTCGGGATGTATAATATTGTGCTTTGTGCTGTATGAGCATTGGTAAATAGTAAATACGTAAATATTTATACGTAAATTGCTTCATTTATACAATCGTTTCTGCAATACAAATATAATTTGCTGGAGACGATAAATAATTTCTTTTCCCTTGTAGCCGTAAGGTATGAAATGCCCCCACCCTCCCCAGAAATCCCACAAACAAAGATTATTTTGCCGTAAAAGTGTAAGATGATAGGATGATCCTTAACTGTTAAAGGATCATAAATATAGGTACTAGGTACATGTGAATATTGAATGTTGCGATGAAGTTTTATTCCCAGCCAAGTTCCTTGCAATACAGTTGACAGAATTTGCGTAATTCATAAACAAACACAAAAATTGTCGCCAAGAAAAATGGACAAGGGACAACATTAAAATAAAATTCATTGACAATTAAATACTATCATTTCTTTCTGCTTCAAAATCCGTTTTACTCGTGTTCCAAATACTTGAGCACTTTAAACTCTTCATGGCTTAATTCAGACCCATACTTATTCTCGAAAGAATAAAACCCAGCACGCTTATCCACGAACTCCAAAGAAATATTGAATTTAAATTGATGAGTGCGATGATGATGAGTTCCGCAGACAATCCTCTTGATCGAATCTTCATTATTGTTTTCCAAAACGAATTGCAACACTTCCTCGGAGGGGTCAGGGTAATGATCTAAAGCTAAAACTAATTCCTGGCACTTTATGACGGATGTGACATTTTTGACTAAACTCATAGTGTATTCTTGCAAAATCAATTTTTTCAAGTGAAATTTTTTTCCGTTGCCAGCTACTCTCTCATTCGTCCAAATGGGTATGACATTACTGTATAATTTCATTACGGCCAAACTACTGGACATATGTTCAATGGGCAACATTCCCGGTCCATACAAGCAACACTGTATTAATTTGTCACACATTGGTAGTAGTAATGCCAAAAAGGACTCTATATCTTGTCCGTCAGGGCAATAGCAAAAATGCTTAACATTGCTCAATGTAATTGGCTTTGAACATACTATCGGACCATGACAGGCATTTAGTTCTAAGGATTCAATTGTTTCTGGCAAAAAATACAAGTCCAAAAAATGGTCAAATAATTCGAAGTAGATATTTTTGATTTTCATAGTCGTTCTGCTCTTAAAGTCCATTTCACTCCATAACAAGGTCTCCACTGTCCATGTACACACATCAAAATTCTGGAGATCAAGGGAATCCAGAGAAACACGATCAGCATTTACCTTTTCAAAAGATAAATCCAGAGAAAGTTTTGTTCCTGTAGTGAAGTAACCACTACTAGTGCGAATGCTAATATTTTTGGCCTTTCGAAAGTCGAATAAATCGTTTAAATGAAATTGTTCTACTAGGGTTTTTCCGCGATAAAAGTCGGAGGCCAACAAATCGACCTTAGTAGGTGCAATTCTAACCATATTTTCGATATTAATCTTATAATGCATGGCACAAAAATCTTCTAATGAGTAAAGACCCGTGAGAGTAAATTCAAGTTTACTGTCAATATCGTAGTTCCATAAGTGTAATTTTGTTAGATTGGATGGGTTAATCCATGGGGTGATGTTGAAACTTCCAAATGCAGGAGCAGGGTCGACATTCTCATGAAATGATGTTTCACACCTGCTTGTGCAAAATGTCAGTCTCTTTACATTCTTTCCATAATTTTCGAAAAAATCTTGAATATTTGGAAAATCGGTATAGTATCCTTCAAATAAAAACGAATCGAAGGGAGCATCGGTGAGGAAGTCTTTAGAAGATTCAATAAACAGCCCAGGGTGGAATAATCCTCTTTCATCAAAAGAAATTTTGACTCGTTTCCTCAGAATGGGTTCTGTGATGAGATACCAAGTCCAGTTCACAGCTCTGCACATTTTGAGATCATGAATATTCAGATGTTTTAGAATGCACTCAATAACCTGTAAGAAGAACAAAGAAGTGTATAATTTTACCTACTCCCGTATCTGTACACTCGTACACTATATCTGAAATCATATCAATTTTAAAATAATATTCTTAAAATGGGCTGATTAAAAAAAAAGTTCATACCAGGATATTATTCATGGCATTTTCTCCCTCTTTGGTTTGCATCTCTGAATCTGATTTCATCCTTTCTAGTTCACTATCTTTGCCCCCTTGGATCGGTTCCTGGTGGATTTCAGGAAGATGTTCCGATGATTCCGAATCTGCATAGCTTAATTTTATTTTCTCCAAATCTTGTTGTAGAGAAACTTCTGGTGTGCTTGATTTTTGTTCCATGATTTCCAATGTCGACTTCTGAAGTATAACACTGGAGAATATTTTTGCTGCAAAATATCGTGAAGATCTTTGTGAAGACCTAACCCAACGAGGGATAGACAAAGTTAAAAAATATAAACAGGCAAAAATAAATGTTATTGTTTATGACCAGCCGAAATTGACTCAAAATCCAAGACAACTGCATAGATTTTAGAAAAAAATGTCAATTCTCATCTTTTATGTATATTATATTATGTCATATTTGAAACCGAAGGGCCGTATCTCATATAACGACAATGACAATGATGGCTACATGAATCTGAAAAGTTCTGTATATTTCCGTATGATTTAGCAGTTATTGTTTCATTACAGTTTACTACTCACTATCTGCGATATGAGCGACACAATGGTAAATTCTAACTTTTCAAAACTCCCTGCATCTGATTGCAATTCGAATATAGAACCTCAAACAAACGTTCGTGGTACTACTGATTATTTGGAGGATGATGGAAAATCCGGGGGACTGGAATACTCCTGGTCGAAGGTTAATGTTTATAGTCGATCTGCCTTTCCAAAATGCAACCGTAAGTGTATTCCGAAAGCACCCAAGCAAATTCTCCACAACGTTACCGGTTCAATGGAGTCAGGTCAGTTGGTCGCTTTAATGGGAGCCAGTGGAGCTGGAAAAACGACGCTTTTGAACGTTTTGAATTTGCGGAACTCAGAAGGACTGCAGGTAGAGGGTGCCATGAGCATCAATGGAAAACCCGTATCTCCCGAATTACTAGGAACAATTTCTGCGTATATTCAGCAAGATGATTTATTCTTTGGAACTTTGACCGTTCGAGAACATTTGACTTTTCACTCCCTTGTCAGAATGAGAGGTAATTTGACACCTGCTCAAAGAAAAGCTCGAGTCAATGAAGTGATTCACTATTTAAACTTGGAAAAATGTTCGGACACAAGAATAGGAATACCTGGAATAATAAAAGGGATTTCCGGTGGTGAAATGAAAAGGCTGGCTTTTGCTTCAGAGATGCTAACAGATCCTCACATTTTGTTTTGTGATGAACCAACTTCCGGTCTAGATTCAACAATGGCTGTAAATGTTGTTCAGGTGTTGAGGAATATGGCGGATAATGGGAAAGCTATTATTTGTACAATTCATCAACCTCCTTCAGCTTGCTTTGATTTTTTTGATCAAATTCTTTTAATGGCTAATGGGCGAGTGGCTTATCAAGGAACAAAAGAAGGAGCATTGAATTTCTTTGCAAATCTTGGAATGGTTTGTCCAAAAAATTTCAACCCAGCGGATTTTTTTGTGCAACAGTTAGCGTTGGCACGTTTACAAAGTGCAAACGACACGGATGATAAGAAAATGGACGATGTTTACTGCGATTACTTTCAAAAGACGGATGAATTTGGAAAAATTGAAGATCTCTGTAAAAAACATGCCAAAGGAGTCACATTATTAGAAAATCCAAGATCTCTCACATATGTTGGGATTTCAACTCGTTATCAATCTTCATTTTTCAAACAATGTTTAGCACTTGTGTGGCGATCATGGCTGACATTGATACGGGAGCCAAATACATTCCGGATACGTTTAACCGATCAACTCGTCATTGGTGTTTTGATTGGTTGCATTTATTACCAACAAACGTTGTCACCTACAGGAGTGAAAAATATGACTGGAGCAATTTACATGATCGTCACTTGTCTTTCTTTCCAGAATATTTTCGGTGTTTGCAATACATTTTGTCACGAACTTCCAATTTTACTCCGGGAGCATTTCAACGGAATGTACAGAGTCGATGCATATTATTTGGCCAAGACTTTAGCAGAAACTCCTCTCTATATTTTCTACCCGATTTTATTTGCATTGCTTACGTACTTCACCATCGGCCTCAACAATGATTCAGTGAGATTTCTGAATTTCCTTTTCATACAGATTCTCGTTTCATTTGTCACAGTGTCATTCGGATATTTAATTTCCTGTGCTGCTGGACACACAGAAACTGCGTTGGTCCTCATCACTCCAATGATTATGCCTGCAATGCTTTTCGGAGGATATTTTCTCACAATAGAGAAAGGCACTTATTTGGAGACGTATTTTAGTTGGTGTCAATACATCTCTTGGTTCTATTATTCCTCAGAAGCTTTGACCATTAATCAATGGAACGACGAAACTATCCGAATCCAGTGCACAAAAGAGGATGCTCCAAGCTATTTTTGCAACATGACTGGAGAGCAAATTATATTCTACATGAACTACAAAATCAAGAATTATGATTGGGATATACATGCCTTGCTTCTTTTGTTTATTTCTATACGACTGACAGCATTCATATTTTTGTTTCTCAGAACTGTACGCTGGAGATGATAAAGAATAATTTCACCAACCTTATTTTTCTTTGCTTATTGACTCATATCATATCTATTTTAGGAATTGGCATTCTCCAATCGGGTATTTATACTAATAGAGCAATAAAAAAATACTAGACTGTTTCATTTTAGACATTCCTAATATTCATTGCTTCAAATATTAGCTTTTACTAAAAATGCATCGTAATAGTCGTAATATTATATAATACTCGAAATTCAATGTTCAATAACTATAAATTATAACACAACTAACAATTACATATTTAATAATTTTATTATCAAAACTAAGACTACTACAAAATAACTGGACATTAATGAAAAAAGGTACAATAGTTCATTTCATAGTAGTTTCTTCATTCATTGATGTAAATATAGGAAAAAAGCTTTCAATTATTAAAATAGCCTTTTGTGTAAATTCAAAACCAAATTCAATAGACAATTTCACTAACAACTACTAAAAGTGCTATTATCCAAGGTCTAAATTAATTGTCATCACCGGCCATCGACCAATCGCATTACAAAAGTGACAAGACCCATTTCTATCCTACACTAAAATTAATTATAACCTAGACTGCTAACTTTTTAAGATTGCAATTCTAATTTTTATACACCACAAACACTTTTAAGATTGTATTGCTTTTTATAAATCAATAATTATAGCAAATATTATTAGTAATTGTCTGGAGCTAAAAAGACTTGGCTGTCCGATCCTTTTCGTGTCTTGTCACGTTTATCCAACTTTTCTCTCTTCGCTTCAATTTCCTTCAACCTTTGGGTTTCGAGCTTCAGCCGGCTTTGAAAACCTCGAAATAATTCTTCTCTTTCTTCGTCATTTAAACTTTCACATCGAAAATCCCTTTCAAACAATTTTTTGACTTTAGGCCATTCCATGTGATAATCCTTGACTTCCTTACTTAATCTTGTCACAAAATATCTTTCGGCCTAAAAAAGACAATACAATTCTTGTAACAGGTTCATGTGCATATTTTAATAGATATAAATTACAGCTTATTTACATTATATAGTTAAAAATATCAACCTTTATTTTATTTATACGCTTCAAACGTAATTCCTGTATGTATTGATTGAAGTACATTTGTCGATCCCTGAATTTTTCTACAACTTTATACGACTCGTGACTCTTATGATTGTTAATAAATTCTTCAAAATTGATTCTAAAAAATGGACAACAAATTATGTCTAAATTCAACTCAATATCATTATAATACAGTTAATCAGAGTTAGTATTATTTTTGTCAAACATACCTATCATCTTTAATGACTTCTTTCAAATATTTCATGAATTGACTTTTCGCACTTTGAATAAGCGTTTGTTTTTCATTTTTCTCTTTTTCAATTTGCTTTTTCACATAGTTTTCGAATGTAGTTCTGCGATCTTTAGATGTTAGCAACAAATAGCGTGGATCGTATATGATTAAATCTAATGCCTTATTCCAAGTGGAATGTACAGAGACGTTTTTCTCGTGGAGCATCTTTGTAAATAACTCCAATCTGACATCGATAGGAAGCATTGCTCTTTGTCTAGCTGCTAGAATTTCAGACTTAATTGAATTTGTTTCCTGAAGCTTTTCCCCAACCGACATACTGACTTTCTCGTCTTCGATGACTTCTCGAGTTCCGTGAGCGCTCTTTTCTTCAACTTTAATAGTCGATGTATTATTTTGAGATATTTCTAAACTCCCCAAAGAAATGTCTTCTAAACTTTTGGAATCAAGGATGCTATCAACTTTGGTGTCTGTTTTTTTGCCCATATCTACAGCAATAATAAAGGAACATATTAATCCAATAATGTATTTAGGACTTAGGGGAAAGTTATCTGCTCATTAATAGGAAATAAAATGTATAAACTCATTAACAAATTATTGGAGAATCTATTTTACCTTTCGTGACTGGCGGTTCTGAAGCATCTTGCGTAATGAAAGGATTTCTTAGGGTTTGTTCTGTGCTAGATTTCATTCCGTCTGTCTCCACATCTGCCATTACAATATCTTCATCATATAAAGAATCTGTTGTACTGGTTGCCTCAACCCTCTGGAGTTCAATTACTTGTTTCCTTTGGTTTGGAGGGCACCGTAGCATTTCAGCCACATCAAATCGGCCAATGAGTTCATGTGGTGTTCTCCAAACTGATACCCCCTTCAATGGATTATAGAAAAATACACGGTGATCCGCAGTCCACACAATACACCAGGGTGTACCTTGTACAGGATTACATGATATTGGACGACAATCAAGTTCAGTTTCCTTCTCACAGGGTTTAACCTTAATAATTATTATGCAAGCGTCAATATATTTATTTTATAAATATTTAATTTTGGTAATTCAATCTAACTTAATTGTATTTGCATTTTGATATTGGGTTATTGTATAATTAAGTATCTCACGTGTAAGTTGGGATTCACTGTAGTGTAAGGATTAGACGAAAGTGTATTGAAATTCTGAATATTATTTTGTTTAGCCAAGCTTTCCTGGAAAAACTTCAACGTTTCTGTCATAAAAAAATAATTTAGAAATAGTATTAAGAGTTGACTTTTGACTACAAAAGAAAATAGAATGAATAATGAATATTACCTTCAAATTGATGTACAATATGTGGTTTTTCCCAAACAGATATATGTGTCCTTTTATTATAGTAATACGGTGCACTGTAACCTCTTAAGGTAATTGCCGACCATTCAAAGGCTCCTGACATTAGTTTAGGGTCAATGTATTGAAGCGCAGGATCTGTCATAGAAACTCCTAAACCTGGCACAGCAGTAATTGGTAACATTCCAATCCTGGGCATTATACCCCAATTCTGTGGAACCACTCCCCAATTTTGTGCATATCCTGGTGCTGTATGAACCCCTTGGAACTGATAAGGAACGGTTTGTGGATTGGTGTTGTAATAAAGCATTGGTTGTAAACTCGCTGTTGCTGTTGGGCCATTCATTGTGGCTTGTTCTAATCCTGCACATATTAGATTTGGACCATTAAAACGCACTGCTTGTGAACATGCCGGAGTCGGAGCAATCACTTTAACTTGTTCCAATCTTGTATTAATTGGGTTTGAACTTTGAACTTGCATTGGTTGTGATACAGAATTCGGAGTATTTACGTAATCTTGTTCAATTTTGGCACTCAATTGATTTGTATCCGAAATATGCATTTGTTGTGAATCTGGATTCGGGATGTTGTATTTTGCTTGGTCCTTTGTTGCATTCATCGCATTAGAACCCATAACATTTATTGGTTGCAAACAGGCTTTCGGAGCAGGCATTAAGGCTTGTTCGATGCCTTTATTGGCTGTAGCCCTTACCACATCCATATCATTTTTTTGTGTCATATTAAAATTAGAAACAGTTTGGGTAAATGGAATATCGTCACCAACTGAAAAGTTTGATGGAGTAGGATCACCTGCAAACCAATTAATTAAAACTATAGATTAAAACTAGAATATCTGCATTGATTACCTTTTCTTTTGCATTTTGTATCTTACCTCGTAATGATGGGATTTGAAAATTGGACTGTTTTGTTTGACAAGGAGTGTTTGTTTGGTTTAATTGTGGTGATTTGAAACAGCCAGACTCTCCGACCTTATTCTGTGAGCTATTTAAGCACTCTGAATCAGGATTTTGTTTCTGTAATGGATTTTTGTACACATCTTGATTATTCTATAAAACAAAAGACTTTACAATATACTGCCAGGTTATTGAGGTTATAGGGGGAGGATGTACATATAATTACATTAATAATATATTTTATTTAATATAAAATATCTTTCTTGTAGATAAGACTTGCCGAGGTAAACACCTATGAGATAAGATCAATGTTTGTACATACTACACTTATTGTGGCATGTGTACGTGTAGTACAAAAATCCGAAGTTTATCTACACACCGAAAAACTGTCTTAAAACTTTTATATTATTTTTTGGAACTCCGAAAACCGAAGCTCCAATATTTACTAAAATAATTTATTGTCCGTTTTAATGTTTCACGAAACACAAAACCCAAACTTACAAATAATATACTCTAACCCATGGCAATAAATCTACGAACAGCTACATTTGATGCTCTAAAAAACCTAAAGCTTTCCTAATATTTACAAAAAATTATGATAGAAGGTACTGCCACCGAGAGCAAGCCTTAGGAAAATGATTCTTAGGATGGGGAGAGATAAATGAGTTTTTCGACTTTTACATAAACAAAATAATGTGAAGAATTTGACTTATTACTCTGGTAACACGTAATTTTACATCTTATTTAAGCAGTACAATTATTACAAGGGATTTTAACATCCCCGTTAAGGTATCACAAAATCAATGTAAAATACAAATACTGGCAATTAAGC
>JAQFYB010005942.1:0-13106 GCA_034694085.1 Pogonognathellus longicornis | reverse complement strand
CTATTTACAGCAGCCAAGCGGCTGACATCAGCGTAATTCCCATGTGAGCCCGCCTTGTGTTTATCTTGTGCGTCTAGGTTTGGACATAATAAAAAACGCTGTATGCACTCAACTGTACATCATATTCGAATTTTGCTCTACTATTAATTAATTTCTGTACACAAGCTTGCCGTGCACCCCCGGCTTAAGATCCTGGATACGTGCCTGATTGTAGGAGCAAATATAGTTGGTATACAAGATTTAAAGTGCTTAGTTGCTTTTTAGTTACATTTTGTTCACTATTGTGAGAGAGTGAACAATGTATTTTGTGGGATTTTATAAAATAGAATAGTTGAACATTAATTTGATTGGGAATTATTCATTTTTGATTTTCCAAAAACGTGTAGTTTCCCGAAATAAAATTTCAAAAATGATCGGTGTACATGTGACTCAATATGTTAGAAATAGTTGTTGAAATTATTTTGCATAAAATATGCATGCCCACCATTTACACAGCCCCTTCCTGGTCAATTTAAATTTGTAATGGATGAACTCATCATTCACCTGTGCAAAATTTTGAGGTTTGAAATATTAAATTTGTTTACAGTTCAGCCAAATTTGAAAACCAACCACAAATATGATTGGTGGCTGCTTTCAATAAGTCAAAATGTTATCAAATTATCACTACACTTTTACAAAAAATGCGAAAATATCGATCTAGTATGAGTTGGTGACCTGGCCCGGCCAGGAGGAGCTTCCTCATCGTACCTCCTCGTAGTTACTGCACTGTAATGCTTACATCATTTTGTAATACAAGGCATAATTCTGTGAAGATTTTTTTCAAATTTCACAATAAATGCAAACTATGAAAAATTTACTGTCTCGAACTCAGTATGGTATGTGCGCTTCCGACAAATATTTTCAGAACTTTCATTTCATTATAAAACTTCATTTTATTTTGAATTAAAATATATAATACTATAATACTATAGAAATAATGAAAATATTTTTCAGTTTTGCAATAATTCCATTGGTATTTAGTTTACTATATTATGAGACAGAGGTAGCTGTGCTTCCAGTAAGTATAAAAATCATAACTTTATAATATAGTAGCAGTTAGTAGTAGTACTAGAAATTTTTATTCAGTAATTGATACGGGCATATCCTTTACAATCATTTCGAAATATTGTAACAAATGTGTTTCCATATGAGTATTTATAAATTAGGTACCTACTGTAATACGTATATTGTACTTCAAATACTCATTCAGCTAAGAGTAAGTGTCAACTACGACCTTTTTGTATTTTATGATGTTTTTCCTTTCTTGAAATGCATAACATCCCTACGACCTAAATAATCTACATACCTATACTTTACATTAACAATAAGCTATACTTGTAATTCGATATGTATTGTAACTATTTGTCAACCGACAGTCTTGTCGCATTGTATGTCAATCATGAATCTACAAATACTGGTAACCGACCTAAAGGAAGTCAAACTTGGCTTCATAACTACCTAAACTCTTAAATAAAACTCTCCACTTGCTCTAGTCCACAAATTACGTTGCACATCACTTTTCATTTCATTCTACCCGAACCAATATATCATATAGTTAAACATATCTCACAATATGATAACTGCAAGTTACATATTAGATGTGAGCTTAAAATTAACTTCAGTTCATCTGTGTGATACAAACAATTTCTATTATAATTAAAAAATAATGTTACATTCATAATAAGCATTAAAATACTTAAATTATAATTATTTTAATTTAGACCTACGATGTCAAATTGGGACACAAATTCTATATTTCTAATTAATACTTTAATATAGCTTTAATGTAAGATGTACATTAATTTAGGTGTAGATAGGTATACTAATGCAAATAAAGATATGTACTTAATTTTTTTCGTCCTTAAGCCAATTATATTCCACCGGATAACCATTATTCGGCCCCAGTGAGATTTTTCACAATGAAATTTGTCGATGTATACAAACTCCTCTTAGACTAGACTACTTATCTTTTGGCAGACAACAAATCGCTGTTGCTTTGCTTACGACCAGGTCAAATATTTGAAGCTAAAAAACGCAGTGCGAAATGTTTCATTTTTCAGAATTGATTTCATAATTTTCTTTTTACGCAGGTTCCATGTGATTAAAAAAAGTTCATTTTGAATTCACAAACGAACAGACAGGAATTTCAGTCAAATCCAGGACCCATTTTAAAATTAGATAAAGATACTATGAAACATGCAAAGTTTCATGGAATTGGAGACCGACTATTATTTTGCTGAGAATAGTGAGAGCACATATTGTTTAAAAAACAAACTCGAATTAAAGTAATAAATATAAACAATTATAATGTATTTTGCTGTTTTATTTATGACAAATTGTCCTTCAATTTTTAGTTTTCATGTATAAACTAAATAATATGTCTAGACATTTCATTCATTGTAAAGAAATTTACCGTGTCATGTAATTTATTTATAAATAACCTTCTATTCTAATAGCAGCGTCCCTCTTTTTTACCACAATGAATTGTGTTATGTAAATGTATTACAGATTGATATAAAAGGGATAAAACGAGATTTTCAACTCACTATATCAAAAGGGAACATTTTATCAATCTATAAATAATGGCCTCCCTATAATACTCTTTATAATATATATATTACATAATATATAATATTATATATTATAATCCCTTTATTTTTATCCCCCATATTGGGATCAATGTTACATCAATATAGCCGGGCAATAATGATATTTCCTATTTTTTTCCTATCCTGACCACATGTATAGCAGTACACTTAAGATGTAAACGAGAGGAAAGCAGAATACTTACTCAACATGAAGATGAATTGTTTATTGCATCAGCAAAGTAAGATTTGGGGTGACTGAAACATAGCACAAATGGAAGTTTAGCAAAAATGTTTAAAATGGGAATTATCATATAAAGATTGAATTGTGACCAAAGTAGTAATGTTAATTTCCATCGTAATACGCTAAAACGTCTGTCGACTTATATTTACATGTAGAGACATGTAAAGTAATAGTAGAGCTAAATGTGCAATACTATATAGTGCATATCTTACGTGAACCATGTATCTCAATATTAGAGAATAATGATAAAACGTAAGATAACCGAAACGATGCTTTTATGCCATGAAACTATATAATGAAGACTTAAATATCTATGAATATGGAAGTTACTTATAATCAAATAGGTACTGAAGGTAGGTACATAAGGCATATACATTCAACTGTGACACAGCTCTTGAACAGTTTTGTGCGCCTCTCCAGAGAACGAAAGCAAGCTTAAAGAGATTAATTGCAACACTTGGAATAGACAACAATTGGAAAATGTAAAATATAAAGTTTATTTCTACATCTAAAATTGTTACGACTCCCTGCGCGTTCCAACGAATCAACTTAGGTTGCGCTTTTATTTCCTTTAAAATTGTTAACGCTGCCATCTTGAAAGATGATGGTAACGATTCAATTATATGCATATCAGAACCGTTTAGACGCGGATCATTATTATCAGTTCTTAATATCACTATACGGTTCTCCCTCCGTAGATTCATTGCTCGACTAACGGTATTCACACAATGTCAGACTCAAGCAGTTGTAAGTCCAAATCTCAAAATAGTTTTAAAATATCAATGAATTTAACAATTTCATTAATAAAACTGTATACTTCCGTATACACTATAAATCATTTATAAATAAAAAAATAGTTATTATTATTATTAATATATTTCAATTCAGGTAGCTCCACTACTGGAGCTTCTTCGGAAGCAATGGATACCGAATACGAAGAAAAAACCGTTGTAAAACCAAGTCCCGAATTGTTAAAAAGCAACCGATTAAAAAGAAGTGCAAGGTGTCCGAAAAATATCCAAGGTGCAGGAGATTGACATCTCTTCACCTGGTACCTATCCGGATTTCCCGATGAATGAGCTTAGTATATTTCTGGGTACGTTTATTGAAAATAATTAAATGCAAAATTACTATTATATAAATAAATTAAGAATCAATAATAATTAAACTATTATATGAATTGATGAGACGATTATTAAAAAATATTTGTACAATTCTGAATCGTTGTTTTATATTTTGTTTAGGAGATGATTGGAATGTGAAGTTAAATCGGTATAATAGCCGAAACTACTTCGCCTTACGTAAATTCGATAATAAGGGAAAAACGCTTCCTCAGGGCGCTTCACTTCCAGTCCAAATGATTGAGACCATTTTGGCAACTGTAAAAATAGCTCATGAACACTAAAAATGGAACTGGAAAATGTATGTACCATTATAAAAAAATGATTTAAATCAATATTTAACTAAATTTGATTATACACTCGTTTAATTTGCAAAAGAAATATTATAATAATATAATAATAATTATAATATTCTTTATTAGGTTAATATTATAATATTAATTATCACATACCCATGTTATTTGCTCGTAGTAGTATTACCGTAGTGTAAAAATTTATTTAAACATTCATAAATATACAGTCAACATTTAAGTGGAGTTTAATAGTAGTATAATTTACTTCATCATAAGCATAATTTATTGTTTTAGCTCAAGATACGGAAGAGAATTGTCGAGGACAAAAAGACAGTGAAAGTACTGTCGAGCAGTGGTATTTCTCCGGTTTGTACATTAAGGGAATTCCTGTCTTATTACCTATATTCTGGTTCTCCTACCGATAACCAGTTCTGTACACCTACACGGTGTGACGGGGTAGTAACACCGGATGGTCATGCCATAATTAGAATGTCAATCTATCCCCTTTTACACTTTATAGTGGAAAAGGTGTGATTGTATTAAATTAGACGGAAGAAGATTATGACGGACCCGAAGTGATCTATTCCTCTCCGTTCAACAATGTGAAGGCCACTTGTCGACGATGTATTTTATGGAAGCAAGGGTTCACTGTGTCCAGTTTTCATCCAACTGCCGTGGACACTACCGACGTCATATTCCTAGATGTGTGTCAGTTCGTCCAGTATCCAGTATATCGCCGGGATTTGCTCGCACCAAGAAGTGGCTGCCATAATCTGAGTAAACTTAAAAGTTTTATCGTGTTAGAAGAGTAATATTATTGCTGCAAGTCTATTCCATTGTCAGTTCATAAATATTTATTTCTTTATAGTTACTAAAGAAGGTTCTGTGGATTTACTCCGGGAGAGGATCACCAGAGAGAACACTAACCGTTCCAAACAATGTCCCACCCTTGTGGATGGGGTTTGGATGTTGTTCCAGTGTTATTCGTAAACAGTGATTTCCTTCACTTTCTTTTACTCCGGACATCATATACCTAGGTTTGTACAATGATTTATTGAAGAGGAGTATGTATGGCTGGCTTTAAGCTTGACCCTTATTAATCGTGTTTTAATATTAAAAGAACAAACTTAAAATGTTTTAGCTTAATGCTAGACTTAATATGTAGGGTCATAATAATAACATTGTAAGTACGTGGTAAGATTTCTGTATTTTATGCTATGCCCTATAGTCTAGATATATACATAATTGTTATCTTTTACTCGTCTTTGCCTGCGAATCAATTAGAAACAATCTATCCACCATGTACTGAATGTATAACATTGTTATATTATTGTTACGTCGGTTTATAGATATAATTATCTACCGACTAAAATGATAGAAATGTATGTGGTCTATTGGGAATAATATAATATATCTATGTATATGTATACTATTCAAGTCTAGCATACAAAAGCACAAAGTGTATAAACAAGAAGTATTTGTATTGTTAGCTACTCGTACCAACCTGACTAGAAGGGGAACACTCTTGTACCCTCAGCTCCACTTTTGTCATGTTCATTATAATTAAAAGTAGTCAAGTAGAATTACCTGTCAAGTATGACAAGTGGTATCTGAGGAGGGGTAGGTAGACTGAGTCTATATATATGTCTTCTAGTGTAATGAGCAGGCAGTCTTGCTCCAGCTCTCTGCCAAGTATATTGTTGGATAAATAAAGTACAGCTCATTCTCTCCCTGTACCCGTTTTGTGTTCCTGCGTTTATTACTTTCATAAGAAGCCTCTCTCTCTCGTATTGCATCTCTCCACACATACTCGTACACTAGTACTAAGTAGGCACTTTGATATTCAAATCCCCATAACTAATACATCACCTTAAGTAAGTCTATAGTGTCTCTCCCAATTGCGCATAAAGATATTAAATAAAGACCTACTTAACATTATTATGATAAACAAACAGGAGTCAGTGGACACGACTGGGACTTCCTGCTCAAATTTAAAACAATTCGTAGGATTGGTAACGAAGGAGCAGAAGCTCGTGAGGGGACGTGGTATTAACAATACTATCCCAAATATATTTCAATGTAGTCCTTGAGTAGTAAAATGTAATATCCAATGAATGATGAAATAATTTAATATGTATGAAGCCTGTTGATATAATATTGTACTATTTTTATAATTTATCTATTTTTATTCGACATTACTTGATCCATTTGTATGACCTTGCATCTTGGTCTTTCCAAAATTTCAGAGTTAAAAAGTGTATGAATTTCTACGTGACATCTCTAATAATAATTTTATATGGCCAGAGAAGTAAATAATATTCCCTAAGTAGGTATATAATATTATTATGGGAATTACTAATACATTGAAGGAGTAGTGAAACGCAAATTGAGTTTTTAGAAGGCAAAATTGTACCTGAATAATGCAACTGCAGTATCTATCTTACTACTAATATTTTTATTTATGTTTTTTAAGTATGTTTTGATATATTTTGTATAAAATTGTCACATTAAGTCTATTTTATAATCTTTTAAATCATCAAAATATGCCTAGATGTATTTTTAAAATACGTTTCTTTTACCAGTTAGGCCTTGTGGGCCTAGGTTGTTACATGAATGGGTACACACAAAAACCACTATCAAAACCTAGTATAGTTTTCATGCATAAAATGGCTAGAATTTCATTATTTTAATGATGTTAAATTATGTTAAATTACTCATGACCCCAATGAACCCTGTAGGGTATTGTCAAACCCGAGAATCCGGCGATTCGTCGGTGTTATATGACAAAAATGAGTAAAAATAAGCGTACTGAAAATCTAGGGTATAGAAATTCAGTTACCTTGGACAGACTAGTTCTCTAAGCTGTAATATTTTGTATATTTAATCCTAAATAATGATGGTGGGTCTATTTATTATTTATCCGGGGAATCCGGGATACCCTGGAGCGGTGTGATAAGCGGAAAATAATACATGCTACTAAAATCTAAAACCGAATATACGGTTAGGATCGCCTATTTGGTATGCAACCGGAAATCCCCATGTACTGATCTCCCGTGTCGTTAAATAAAGACCCGGGAGGGGAGGTGAAGTGAAGGTGCGTGGTACATAGCAAAGCCAAATAAAGCAAAATAAAGCCATGTGGGGGGGGGGGAGGTCAAGAACCCAGAGCAGCTTTTAATGAAATGCGGCACCGACAAAAATGTGAGGTTTTTACACTTTCCGGACTGTCAATCAACCCGAGGGGGTCGAAACGGTTAGGTACCCAACAAAAAGGGGGGGGGGAGTGTTTTTACCCCACATGGAACGCAATGAATTCTACCTAATCATTGGGCGGCAAGGGCCTAAACCCGAGCCGGGGTAAAAGTTCCATAAGGCGAAAGTCGCCAGAGCGACGAATAATAGCAAAAAACCGCTATTATGATAAGTAAACAGGTGTAAATGCAGAGCTAGTACACTAAAAGAAGCTCCGATGTATGTGTAGGGGAAGAACAACCAAAATGTATTAAAAAAAGTGACATATAACCCGAGAAAGCAATGAGATATGGAGAGAACGGAACGGCGTTAAATTAAAACGGAAAAATATGGACGAGTTCCATATCCGTTTACACAAGGCGAAGATATTTTAACAACTCAGGCAGGCCATGGCGACAGAGTTGGCGTTCGCAGGTGGCGGTGTCCATAATACCGAGAAACACACAATAAAACAGCACAAAACAAAGTTCGTGTCGAGCATAGGCGTGGGGAAAAACCACGATTCCTCAGGGAAAAGAATCACGACACACGGCCGAAAAATGAAAATACAAAGAGTCACCAATGGGAACAGGTGAAGTGCTGGTGATGGGCGGTAGAGAAGCCAAAGAAAAGGCGTCGACACGCGGAGGTGAGAGAGAACGTGAAATCAACAAATATAGGAAGGACTAGAAAAATGACGGCAGTAGATGACGAATGACGAACAGCCGAGGCACCAGTGAACCTCTCGGGAAATGATAGGTTCAAATAAACGAAGGATGTCCGAAAAATGACGAACCGGGTAGCAGGAAATAAATTGAAGATCGCCAATGTAATGTTTCCAATATATGACTTTTTAATAGAGCAATAAGTCCAGGGAATGGAATTATAGGTGATGATCTCACTGCGTATTTAGAAGCAAGAGGTTCCGAGTCTCTAGGAGCTATAATGTAAAAGCGTGTGTCTTGTGTGTATGTTTCGAATAAAGTGACCAATATTAATATAGAGTTCCTGCCGATTAACTTGTATCTTTATTAAATGATTATAATGTAGTCCGATAATAGAACAGGCAAAACATTAGGCTCTACTAATGTTGTGCCCGTCGTTCTTTCGCTCTCTTAATTTAATTATCTCTGACTAGCCAGCAAATCTGACCAGATTTTATATAGGTATAATATACCTATAATATATAGCTATGTATGGTGAAACCGATACAAGGTAATTAAATAGTTATGTATTGCTGAGTGCATAATATATAAACCACATTTAATTACTAAAGCACCTTCAGAATAGTGCTCTTGTGTTGTTAGGACTCCGCCACTGCTTCAACCATGGCGGCAGTACCGCCACGGTCGAAGCAGCGGCGGAGTCCAATATATTATGTTTACGGTTAATATGAATTACTGGTGGTATAATACGATACGCACTCCCCATCATTACATAAGTAAAAGTGAATCAGACTTGAGCTTCTGATATTCTTAAATCGTAAGCTGAACTTGTATGTTTCAGGTCAGCTCTTATCATTCCATACATTCTTACCAACGTGATTTACTTAACCTAAACGAAGAATTATATACTATAGTAGATTCACTGTATGATGTAAGCATATTATATTATTCTTCGACACAGATAAAAATTCGCCATTTTTATTCTTAGTCTAAATGAAATGTTTAAACTCAGCGTGTGTATTGTGCTGTACTGTGCAGAACAATTGTTCACCTAGCAATAAAGGTAATAAATAAATAAATAAAAATTTCGCGTTCAATTTTATTATTCTGAAAGTGTTAAATATTCATGCTTATTAAATGTCTTAATTTGTAGATCCAAAACCTCCAGCTTTTCCTGATTTTCGTTTCTTATTGACTTTCAGGTTTGTACCCACATTCATCCACTCCATTCAAAGGTAGACCTAGCTTGTGGCTCATCTCTTGATTTTCTTTAAACTATGAAATTGAATTTATTGAATTTAATGTATTTACGATACAAATATTCGTTTCCCACGCCTGAAATTGAATTTCGAGATGTATGCGCTTTTAAAATTTCAGACATAGACTCTGACTCTTTAATCATTCACTGGTCTTGCTACGAATTTCAATGTTCTGATGTCAACGATACGTCAACTACTATCCTGCCTGAAGACGTTGGATGTTTAAGTAAATCAAGTGAGTTGATCTTTGCTTGAATATGTTTTGAATATTAAGTAAACAAAAATAATATTTATCCCCATTTGAATGTCAGTTTTGGAACGAGCAACATTCACTTAAAAATGCGTCAAAAATACATTTTCGCCCACGACGCATATTACAACGCGTTAAAGAATCAAATAGGAGGGTCAATTCCTGTTTACGTTGGTGTTCGTCAACGAGTTGGTGGTCTAGGGGGAGTACTAACTAGTATCACTAAATATATGATACCCTTGTTTCAAAAGTATATAGCCCCCCATTTGAAGTCAGCAGCAATCAATACGATAGCAAACGTCGTCAACGATAGATACCAAATCAAAAATGTGTTAAAAAATCGAGGCAAACAATTGTATAAAAATATTGGGTATACTGTTGCAAAAAATTCTCACAAACCTCAAAATCTTCCAAAGATACGAAGACCAAAAAAACTAAAATAACTAAAAAGAAAAAAGGACGAAGTCGATTATATATATTTTCCTAATGGCGTTAATTCACGATTAGTCACCTCCTTCCATCAATGGAAATGTTGATTTGTTTTCAATGCTGTCAACAGACACTTGTGTTGATTATAGCTTTTATAATGAGCATAAACCAAGTGTACATACAAGATTCTTCAAGCTAATTCTTTCAGTCAAGGGCAACACTCAACAATATGTAGATCTATTTGATGCTTTTCTGTACTTAAAGGTTAGAGTAGTTAATAATGATGACACAGATTTAGTTGCTGGTACAGTAGTAGCTCCTGTCAATTTATTTATGCATGCACTTTTTTCACAGTGTGATATATTTTTAAACAACGAGTTAGTCACGACCAGCAATAATTGCTGCGCTTATAGAGCGTTTATAGAAACTAAACTAATTTCGGCTGAATATAAAAACTCACAAGGAACGTGTTCACTTTACTACGAAGATACAAATGAAAACGTTGACGATACTAATTTGGGTTATAAAACTAGGAAGTCGTTTGCGAAAAAAATTCTCGATTTTTCGATTCGCGATTTTGGATTGACTGACAGACTAAGGTTTGATCTTGGTAATCAGAGTAGATAAATTTTAAGCGACACTGATTTATCTATTGTGCTGACGAGATCTCCAAATTAGTTTTGTCTAATTGGAAAAAATATAACTATATCATCTGTCGCAATACCGTATAATGGTCAAATTTTTAGATGCAAGTTTATTTATTAGAAAACAAGTGTTCTATCCAAGTTTAGTTCTTTCTCATCAAAAATTATTAGAAGAAGGTCATATAGCTAAATACCCTTTTAAAAAATATGAAGTTAAGTACTACACAATACCCAACGGCAATACTTCTTTTATTGAGGATAATATATTCATGTCGTCTATCCCCAAAAGAGTTGTTGTTTGCTTCGTTTCATCGAAAGCGTTTAACGGTGATTACGGATTAAACCCTTTTTGGTTTAAACCATATAACTTGAGTTATATATCACTATCTGTAAATAACGTCCCCACCCCAATAAAGCCGATGTCGCTTGACTTTACGGGAACAGATTATTTATTGCCGTATTATTTATTATTTTCGAGTTCTGGCATAGCTGGACAAGACCTTGGTTTACAATTCGATAGAACAAATTTTGCCGACGGGAATACATTTTTCTCATTTGACATTGCACAAGCAACCGGGGACAACAGAGGTTTATACTTACAAAAACATGTTAAATTAGAATTGAAATTTAAATCAGCTCTAACTGAAGCAATTCACGCTATTATTTACTCGGAACATCAATCTATTTTGAAAATTAACAAATTTCGACAATTCGTATTACACTGATGAATACTTTAGAACTTCCTTCTTTTTTGTCGGCTAGCTACCCTGAAAACATTCCGACGAATCTAAATATAGTGGCACACATTAAACATTTTAAATCCGATCGAACTGCGGTAATCGAATTTTTTGACAGCTTTGCCATGCCATTAGAATTTCTTCGAAAAATTTGTTAAAATTTACGGAAAAAGGTATGAAAGATCTGAATTCCAGATACAGTCAGACGATAATGAAGTATGCGGTGAATATTGTATAAATTACTTATTAACAAGGATAAGTAAAGCTTCAATGAACGATGTGATTAGTGTGTTTACTTAAAACAAAACGATAAACTTGTTTCAAACTTTGTGGACTTCAACTTCAGACATAATAATTACTTTCTCAATTGTAGTAAACATGATTGTGTAGATTTAAAGTCGGATCAATGTGTTTAATTTTCCGTATGCTGTAAAAAATATAAATGTAAGAAATGTTAGTGATGCGTTTTAATTCATCGATGGACAAGCTTCGAGAAGGATATGCAGATAGTACTTGGCCAGGCAACTTTGGTGGTGCTCAAAAAATTTACTACCAAATATCGAATTTTCAGAAATTAAAAAGTTTCTCCAATCCCAAGATGTGTTCACTAAGCATAAAAGAATTTGAAAAAAATTTGTGCGAACAACGGTTATGATACCTGGCCAAAATTATTTATGGCAAGCTGATTTAATTTGTATTCCAAGGTCAACGACAATATAAATTATCTATAGACTATAGACTGTTTCAGTAAATTGTCCCACCTTTAATAAGTGAACACGGCATTAGAGTTAAAGAGGGGTTAGAAAATCTGTGTTATCTGTGTTATCTGTGTTATAAAAGTTATCTGTGTATCCGAAATATTGTCAAGTTGACAAAGGAAAAGAGTTTTTTAACCGAAATGTATATCTATTATTAAATAAATATAACATTCAATTGTTTCACAAATACAGCGAACTAAAGAGTTGTATCGTCGAAGTTTTTATCCGTACATTAATGACAAAAATTGCGAAATATTTCACTCATTAAAATACGGAGAGATACATAGATAAACTGCATAATATTGTTCAATGTTATAACGAAACTGTCCATAAAAGCATTGGAATCGCTCCTAAAGATGTAAACGAGTACAATGAGTTCAATGTATGGTTAACTCTCTACAAAGATTTGTTCAAGCGTGATGGTGATTTTGTGAGAATTTATTCTCTAAAGAAAACCTTCTCGAAAGGACATTCAAAGGACAGTCAAAGTTACACTAACGAAATATTCACGATTGAGAAAGTACATGATAGTTTACCAATAACGTTTTAACTGAAAGACAGTAGTGGGGAATGTATAAAAGAAGTGTTTTATAAAGAGGAATTGTCGACAGTCATACTAAATAATCAACCCACAATATAGTTTACATCATTTAGAAAAGGTCTTGATACGAGCGACATTCTTCATTTACCGTCAAGTGCTTCGTTTGATTATTAGGAAAATAACAAAATTTCCAACTTTAAAGTGAAACTACCGATTACTTATAATCTTGAAGCTGGGAATTACGAAGATGCATTATTAGAATTTTCTTATTGCCACTGAATTAAAATTCTTACAGGAGTTAACCGGGATA
>JAQFYB010005941.1:0-13107 GCA_034694085.1 Pogonognathellus longicornis | reverse complement strand
GTAGTAATTCGATTCTCATTTCAACATTCATTCATATTAATCCATACTGAGTCAGATTATGTAGGGCCTGTTCCACACTACTGCCATGGGTTTCCTCATTCTTCCCATATCACATCCAGTCCAGTGTATTCCTTCAGTTCAATGCCTTAGCTATTGATTCGGGTGAAAAATCGACAAAGGTTGTACGAAGTCTTATGTAGGGATATCCCTATACCGGGCTGGTGTATACTACACAGGACTAGTGCATAGAGATGCAATAGATTATTAGAAAAGCTATTCTACCAAAACTTGTGAACTAGAGTGTGAATATGGATTGGATTTAGTATAGGATGTATTTACTATACACTTTAGTATGCTTATAGCCAAATGCACACACACAAAACTGAATGCGTTTGCTGAATTCTAAACGCTTCACGTTACGATGCGAAAAGGATTTTTATCTATGTATATGGAAGAATAGAGTTACTTGAACTCAAGACGAAGTTGAAGGTTACAAGTATTAAGCGTACTGCACGAAAAAGATTTGGTTTAGGCAACAGCTTTAAATTAAACTCTTTCTCGCAAGATCAAGATAATATATTTATTTGGGAAGCATTAAATTCAATGGTAAAGGTGTAGGCGGTATGAGATTCAATTCCTTTGGATGCCCAGAACCGTAAACTTACATTAGCCTTGTGTTTGTTGAATCTTGTGCGTTAACGAAAATGAATCTTTATGTATGCATTTTTGGACTTTCTCTCTGGCGCTCAGAATTACTTCGTGCTACATAGCTGACTGACAATAATGTTATGTTGAGTCAATGTGTCGGCGAAGGCCTTGGAGACTCCATGAATCGATATAGTGTTTCAGCAGTGAATAGTTTTTGGACGGGAGTATTTTCCCACCCATTGCATTTGGATCTCCAGTGAAATCAGTCAATTGAGAAAGAGAGTGGAAAGGTCTGCAGATTTTGTGTCCATTCCAGATGTGAGATGAATACATTATTAGCACCGGTCTGGAAATGCGTTTTCATACTTTGTTAGTATTAGCTCGGTGCTTTTTGCAATCATACGTTTTGTGATCTTGAACTGTCTGCCCGGTGGTCCGTTCTATTGTGCTTAGCTCGCAACTCACACACATACTAACACCACACATTCGAGAAATGAAGAGCAAGTAATAGTCATGCTACCAGTATGCAGTGGTGGAAAAGCTGCAATGAAAAACAGCAACCTTGTACATAATATGTTTTATCTCACAAGAGTAGAACTATACCTAGGTAAGCCATTTGATAACGAATGCCTATAATATCCACGTAAAAACGCCCAGTTTTCTATTTATGTATATATACTAGCGTAATGGCTACTTTCCTATTTGTATCAGTAATTCTGCAAAAAGCATGGGGTTTACCTACAATATAGACAGAGTGTGGCTGTATTGTATGTGTTGTGCACTCAAGATCAAAGTGTATTTATTATGGAAGACAGAGTAAGAAAAACAGAGATAGCAGAACGAATGGCAAAATGCAGAGCCTGAGAGCATAAGCAAAGAGTGTCTATAGAAGCTTATTGCTTGAAGTATACACAATTTAGTTGTTACACAGGTGTCAGTAAACTAAATGAAATTTTCCCCTACTCTTATTACCCTCATTGAGAGAGACAATGTATTGTGAATGTAAACATCGGGTGGTGATAGCTCAATTTCATGCCAAAGCCTGTCACTATACACATACAAATAATATCATTTTCTTCAGCTGCATGCTCCAATGCAACTCTCACATTCAAGTAACACATAACATGTAGTATTAATTTATTTTATAGAGCAAGGACATTTCTCAGTCTGGTATGCATTGAGTATTTCATGGAATTCAATACACACAACGATACACTTGCAAAAAACGAATGAAATGTTTAAAATGTGTGTCTCTCGAGAGTATTTCCCCAAGTGAGCGACAGAGTTTCAATCCGACGGAGGACTTGCTTTCCGTCCACACATCTAGTATGTACTTGAACTGTGAAGATACCTACAGTTTTACAGGAGAAATATGCACATAGTATATAAATACAACTTGTACAATCCAACTGTGAAGCGGTCGGAAACGAGAAAAGTAAAACCCATGGTCAGTTCAATCTCTTGGGAATCTCTTAGGCCGAATTTCATCCTCGTTGGTTGCTATTGAAGTGATGCCTTATTTGCTTTCTCCCTGAAAAATCCTTCCAAGAAAGAATTCTGTATCGCACTCTAATACAGTGTGTTATAGCTCTGGCCTGGCTGTGTTTCTAATATCAACACCTTGTTGTAGAGAACATTTGAACATTTGAAGTGTATATTCACTATCGGTGTATGTAACTGACAAAAAATTTAGTACTTATGTGCATCTGCACAATGCAATGTTTGGTCCTGAGCTGAATAATTCTAGGTACATTTGCCATACAAAGGGAACAGGAGTTTTAGTGCAGCGTTGAACATTGCTTTGTGTGTATATCTACCACCTACATACAAACAAATATAAAGTCAAGATTGTGTGAACAAACCTTGGGATTTGATGTGATAGTTCAATACGCTTCACTTCTGCAGAAATACTTCACGTTTGCAATCTCCTCTGGAAACGTACATTACACTATGGACTACTATGACCATGCCACACCACACCACCGTCTTTGGTACAACCTACATACATATATACACAGGGGTGTATAGTATCCTATGTAGTATGTGTATTGTTAGTAGTAGGCTGTAGACTGTAGACTTGAATGACAGACTTCAAGGACTTGCCAACAACAACTATTTTCTATGACTCTCTAACACAAAACAACTACACTATTACCACAACAGTGCGCTGCAAAGAGGTGTGATGGTGCCGTCTCTATGACTTGTCCAATCCAATTTTGCCTCTAGTCGTCATCCTGTCGTCCTGAGCCATGTATGTATTTTCACCAGGTTTCTTTCGTTTCTCTCACAGAGAAAATGACAAACACAGAAGGTTATCATCTCTATGCATATACTAGCACTCTGTATACCACTGTACTGCTATAACATTACCGTTTTGGCTAGGTTCATCTTGTTTCAGCTTGGTTGGATGCATTCGCGCTTTCTCTTTCCTTTACACCGAAAATCACAAAGAGTTTACTTCATTTTTGTAACGGCATTAGTTCTACTACACTAAAGACGACGTCACACCATTATACGCTAATGTTCATGTATAACATGTACTACTACTACTGAAGGAGTAGTTCTTGCTTTATACCTCTTCAGAAAACTTTCCTCCAAAGATGAAACGACAGAAGATATTTTACGTTGGCAGTTAACACAGTTGCAACAGCATTATATACACATATAGATGTAGTAAGAGACTGTGTAGGTTTAGTTTTGTGTATGGGCGACAACATGAAGAGATCAGGAAATACCTGTATATCCTGCAAGAAGTAAATGAAAAGGTAACTTAGGTAGCTCTTCAAATCAACTCGCATTCAAGTGCATTAAAACTTTGAGTGTCATCGCATGAATTCCAAACATCCAATTCTTTATAGCTCAAACGAATTAGTGCTAGGTTTTTCTTGATAGTAAAGTAGGTACAACATAGATAGACGTATAAACGTGTAAGGAATCATCTGATGTTCATATACATATTACATGTATAGAATCTGCCTATCTGTAGTTTTTTGGAAGAAGGGTATGCACCAGCAAAAAGAGTACTCATCAGAAGTCAAACCAACTTACAATCAGTATACTGAAATACTAGGTTAGTGAATTACCTATCCAACCCACACATTACATTCGCACGAGAGGCTGATTTGATCTGCAGATGTAATTTACAAACGCTACGCAAGTATAATGTATAATGTGGGAGTGAAGAAGCCGACGAGTGGAGAAGTCGTCATGGAAAATCATGAGAAGTACTAACTGGAAGAACATTTGAAGCAAAAGTCAAATGAATGAATGCGTTGAGTTGTTGAGTTGAAGAACAGAAGCTGACAAAGTCGTTTAACGACCAGACGAGATGATTCTCCAACTCTTAGCTTCCGGTACTAAATTTAAGTTCGGGACTCATCCACTCTACTCTCGTCTCCACTAATTCCGCTCTTTACTCCAACTCTCTCACTCTGCCCGCATTCTCAAATCTCTCAAATACACACAAAGTAAAAGGAAATTATTCACAAGAAGATTCATATTCCCCCTAAAAGTTTAGATCCGTTGTCTTTAGTATGCAAAGGAAAAGATGACGAGATGAGGAACTGCTAAAGCATTGAAACAATATGAACTAATATAGAACACTGTAAAGAAACTCAAGTACCTAAGTACTAGTTTTGATTCATTAATTGAAAATTATGTTTAATATCTTCATTTTGAAGTGCGGGAAACTGTGATAACTCGTAGACAATTTCGTTGGGAAAAGAGGATTAATCCAATTTTCAAACTAAAACTAACTACTAATAGTTCACTTCAATTCCAGGAAATTCTGCTGAAAAATTTACTTTGCTTTGGGAAATATTGTACAAAGCGGGATGCAATTTTTTATAAAGCTAAATATTTCACTTTCGGAGTTGGTGAGAGAGTGTATTGCGTATCATAATGTAGGTAATGTAAAGAACCCGTGTTTATTTATTCCAGAGTGTTTTCTTTTATCGTATAGTCCGTGGTTTCCATTTTGGTTTTCTTTACTTTATGTTGATTGTCATGTGATTTCTTTTTGTAACTCAAGAGTCTTTTTACGTATGTATGTACTTCCCTTTGATAGACACACAAGTAAACTCAAAATGTGTATGAGTGCCATTTTACTTCATTTTATTTCAATTCCATTGTCCCAACCGAAATCTGTTTGACTCAAAGTTCACAGGGGGGATTTTGAATCTTTTAGAAATTCCTTGCTAAAGCTTAAAGTAAATAAAATATCGTCTTTCATCAATTTTCAGGAAAGAAAAGGAAGATTGTCTGAATGTACATGTAGATTTAGAATGGGTGCACTTTGAGTAAACGTAAGAAATCAGAAAAACGTAAAAGTCTAACGTGTGTAACGCCGTTAGTCCTCTGCTCTCACAGGCTTTGACTCGGTGTAATAATAAATGCAATTCAATTCAACACACAGAACCCACAAAACGTAACACAACGCAAGGTATAATACAATCAGGACATTTATTTCTCTTTCACCATGACTCCACCACACTACACATGTGTATGTGTAGTGTACCTCTTTGCTGCTTTAGCGCTTACTATTTCAACAATGAGATAAATTCTTTATGGTACGGTACAAATGCCATAGCCATAGTCGATGGAAAGATGAAAAGCTTTCCTTCTTCCTTATTGTGCTTTTCAATTCGACAAAAAGTAACTTTTACAAAAACAATTTTAGAGCGCTGTTTTCTTCTCTTTGCAAAGCTACGTGCAATGCGACGTAATACTCTGTTCAGGCTTCATGAACCAAATACGTTATGTTAGTAAGTTGAAGTTTACAATACCGCAATCGTATCGAGTGTATATAACTATATTTGTTTAAACCAGTGTAAAGCCTGGTATTACACACTTCTAGACTATTTTCTGCATCAAAAATCTTCCCCACCTGATATTTCTCACATTCACTATTTTATAAATTCATACATAATACGAACCAAATTTATTTTCCACCAGCAGTTACATGAATAATATGTATCTCATTCAACAGTCTTACATCAGTATAAAAGAAACTAGAAAAGTAAATGCTTCGATTTGAGTAAAACATGCAGAAAGGGAAACTTACAATTAATTACTCACATTCACATTATACTTTTTACAACAATGAATCATGAACTCGAATGAGAATAAAACAAAATAATAAACTAGCATGTCTAAACAAGTATATTATGTATATTTTATAAATATACGTACACTATGCTATTCAACTGTAGCCCGTAAAATGTTGTGTTGGGAAAGTAGTGGATTAGTAAAACATTTAGGTCTCAAAGTTATTTGGATGACAGTTTTATATCCCATTCCTCGTACCCAAAATAATTTTACAGAGTACTGGGTTTGTGGTTTTTCTAATGTTTTCACCTACTCTTAGTTTCTGCACGCTTTTCCTATGATTCCCTTAATTCGACACGGGACATTTTATGACATAATATTTAGGACACTTAACCAAACGCAAAACCTACATTTATTTACAACATTGCATTTTGCTTAATGTACATAGTACCCCAAATAAGCGTGACGGTGAAATGTGTGATGATTTTTTTGGTTGGTAGATCCATTCAGAAGCTTCGCACAAAAACTAAGTATTGACCGACTTCGCTCTTCTGGCAGTTTCTTCCTGCCTTGATAGTACTCGTAGCTTTTATAGCGCAGCTTTGTTTGACTTAGTTTCCCTTATCTCCAGACACACAAAGAAGTTGTTCTAACAGTTGCATATTTCCAACAACTTAGAACGACATAAATCGATTATAAAAAGACTTGAGAGCACAAACACAATGTTCCGTTTTTGCGAACAGTTCTTTAGTTCGATTCTTCTGAAGTATGCATCACAAATTTCACACTAAAGCTGGTAGTAAATAGCAGTAGTACTAGTAGTAAAGTTAGTCTTGAGTAAAACTTCGCCATTTCCATATATACCTATATTCTTGAGTACAGTCTGTGATGTTTCTAACAGGATGGCATGGAGGCAGCAGGAATTATATAGGTATACAGACCCAATAAACAATGACAGTGAGTCATGTCTACAAGCAATCAGTATGATTTCAAAATATTTTGAAATTTTTGAAAAAATCATTTTCATAAACATATTGATTATTTATCATTTTATAAGTACTGGATTCACATACACATACACCTGATACATTAATTATAAGATTTAATATCCAAGGTCGGAATTTTTTTTCAAAATCACTAAAAAAGCACAATGAAAAAGTGTAGGTTTTATTATTTCACTAAATTGTTAAGAAAGTGTAGAGTTACAGCAGAAAGTAATGGAGAACTGGTGCAAACGACTGCACTATTCTATCAATCTGTAATTACTAATTAAATAGAAAATTATATGTGTGTTGGAGAAAAGTAAAATATGGTGAGCAGGGTTCGGTCTGTTTTAGATATGGCAAGTGTTTAATTTCGAATTTATTTTTTACCAACCTACCTAAATGGTTATTAAAGTATAATGAAACTTGACCCATTGCCAGACAATTGTATATAATACAAATATGTATACAAAACAAGATCCTCTACAAGTTACAATTAGTGTGAACTTGCAAAAAAACTAGACAGTCCTCATTCATTAATTTAGATGAAGTTGCATTGCATAAGTGAATGCAATAACAAGCGCCGCATATTCGGGATTGCATTTGTTCGAGTGTCGGCAACACCATCAATACTATAAGTCCTTTTTGGTGTGTAGAACAAAGACTGGCATTTTCCAACTCATATTCTAGCCCCAAGACTCTATTTCATTTATGCTTTCACTTTCCAACTCCACTTTTCTCCACTTAGTGTATATACATACATACCTTGTAGCAAAGTACTGGTGGTGGTGTTATGCCGTTGGTTTGTAAACTGATTGTCAGTAAGCCGAGAAATGGTTTGGGAAAGAAGGCTGTAGTGGTGTAAAAAAACAAACTCAGCCAAGGCCAGACGGTTGCTGACGATGAGTTGAGACGAAAGGAGGGAAAGGAGAGGAAGAGAAATGAAACTATGCAGACTCTCTATTTTTTCACCATTAAGGCATTACCAGACTGGAGAAGCAGACCAAACCGACAGAGCAGACTCTACATCAAGTCAAATTATGGTGAAATAGTTTATCCATTTTTTACTTCTTGCCATGCCTTTCTATTTCCTTCGTTACGTATCTCCGTACTGCATTCTTTGTTGTATCTCTGTTCTCACGAAAAGTACAGATGCAGTACACAGACGCGTAGAATAAAGCTGAAGCTAATGGAACAAACTTTTCTTCTTCAAGTATGCAAAAGAAAAGACAACGGGAGATCAGTTTCAAAGTGCAACCACCACTACCATCCCTACTACTTATAAACACACAAATATATATTTATCTATGTAGACTACCTATATCTATTGGTAACTATTAAGCATTACATCTGTATGTACACTTATACCTTTAGACTGTAGACTTATATCTGCCCAAGTATCTATTTTGAATTCTAGGTATACAGTTTCTATCAGTTCGTGTCTTACGCTCCATTCCCTTTTGCACCAAGAGGTCATTATGGAGATGTCGGCATGTGTGCCTAATATAATATAACTCTTGATTCACAATATGTACATTCCTTCACTCACTAAACCCAAATGAATACTATGAGATTACAATATAATGTATGTATATAGATTGTACACAGTTTTATATAGGAATATATGGATGGCAGTAGCGCGTCTTTATCTGATGCCATGGCATGAATTCAGCTCGTTAGTCGTTACGTATAGTAATCAAATATTGAACGGGTGATCTGGAAGCAGACATTGTTCTAGCAAGACAAAATCCACTGATGACTTTATACATTTCCCATACTACATACTAATATACACGACATATAGGTAGCTACTTTCCACACGAAAATAGTTTAACTCACTTCAAAATACAATCTACTTATCCTACGTATTAATGACATTAAAATTCTTGAGAATGTGTGGAAACAGGTATACAAAATTACTCGTGAAATATTTTTTCATGTCACTTGGTAATATAAGGCAGAAGTTGAAACTAGAACTAAATCTGCAAACTCTGTTACAGTTTTTCTTTTTTGCTGTTATATTTTAGCAGTAGGTGTGTGTGTATGATAAATAAAAAGCTGTAGAGGGAATTCAGGGAATAGCAAATGTTGCTTGCTACATTTAATGCTTACAAACTGAAAATATAATTATATTAGAGATATAGGATATGGATATGCTAACAATAAGTTTGATAAGGAACGTTTGGAGGAACATACAAATAGAATACGGTATGTATAGAGCAAAGTAAGCTTGTGGGAATAGCAGCATTGCAAAAAGATTACTCACCGCCCTCTGATCCTTCCGTTGCATGCAATCCATCAACTCATCTTTGGATTGGGTTTTCATTGTATCGTGCCATGTACATCTGAACATGTGTAGCACCAATATATTTACTTTTATATTTTTATATACCAAATACCAAGACTCACGTATACAAATACTCAAGAGAATTTATAAACAATGCACTACTGGTACATTTATTCTGCCTAGGTATATCTTCTCTAAATGTAAGTGTTACATAGTAGTACTAGTAGCACAACTACCAGTGGCAGTAAAGAGTGGTATTATTGCTGTAGCTATTAAATATATCATTTCCAAACTTATAAGTGTATCTGCTTTTATAGAATTGTTATTGTCTATCGGGTAGATGCATCGCGAAAAAGCACGAAAGGAAAATAAACGCAAAAGCCAGGGCTAACTTTGACAGCCCGTAAATCTTATCGTACAGCTGTTTATTTGCAAACAGTTTGCCAAATATTATTTTCAATTTTATCAGCAACTTGTCTCAGTTCGTTTTTCTGGATCCTATTCTGTACAGTCATGTAGCAGATTTGTAATACCCACATCCAGCTTTCACCAAATAGATATTTCAAACAACCATAGTGTCATTATTATGTGCCATAAATGCTAATAATTTATTATCCCCTGTCTTTATGGAAGAGGAGCCTAACTATAGTAGGTACCTTTGTACTCTACAAATAGCCTTAGTTACTTAGTTCTGTAATTTAAAGCAGGTATGATTTTAGACGTTTTTTGTAATAAAGGAAATGATAGAACTATGGTGTCATAATAGATATATATATATATATCTACTGGCACAATTGGCTATTATGGCGAAATGACATAACTAAGTCAGTAGACTGCGGTGCAGACTGACACAATATTATAGCAAAATCTTGAAAAGCACATGTCACAAATAGAGACAACTGGACAGTGTGACATGTATCATTTTCTTAGTATTTATACCTAACTAATTTACTTATTATATCCTTGAAGACTTAATTATTGGAGACCTTTGAGTATGTAAAACCCAATATATTTACTAGAATAGCATGTTATGTTAACCTGGACCTATTGTGTAGAACCTTTAAAAGTATAGGTATGTATGAAATAGAAGAAAGCTTTTGACATTGATTGCAATTTGCAGTGCATATTTTAATAACAAAATAATTGAGCACACTCCAATATCTGGAGTATAGTCTTGGTGTGATTTTAAAAATGCATAGGTAGGTTTAAATAATTGGTATGATTCCTGAAGTGTTATCATAACATAACCTTTCATAGTAAAACTAGGGTAAGTACTTTATCTTGGGTAACACTACATACACTCTAAAAATAAATAGCTACCTACTGAGAAAAATGTACGAAAACGATGTTCTTATTACATGTGGTGAGAAACAATTTTTTCATACGAAACAAAAACGTGTTGGACACACGGTAGTACCTTAATAATGATAGTAAGATCTGAAATAATTGCATGTTGCCTGATGCCTGACTGAGATATAATTTTTCCACACGCCCCCACACAGTACATGCTACACAAACTACACGCCTAGAACATAGAAACAAGGAGCAGAATTTGGAAAATATTGACTCTGAATACATGAAGTTGATAAAAGGGGCCAATTTGAGTGAGCTAAGTGATGTTCAAGAGCCCCACATGTTCCTAGTCACATTTGATTATATTCACTTTCACTGAGGTCGTTCTCCCGTAATCATTTTCATCCTTCAGCCCATTTGTTTACGTTTCAAACACACAACCCACATAGGAAAAGTCCTATATATTCATTCATCGATTCATTGTATACCTAACTAACAATTGCGCATAAAATACAAAGCTATACTTACTACTATAATATTTAAGTTTCCCAACAGTTTTTTCATTTAATATGTAAACTGTATACCTAGGTTAGTGTGTATATTACGTGTTTTACTCCTGGAGGCAGTTTATTATGTGCGCAAAGTATCTTTTTACATAAATTATATAGGTAGTATTCTATACACCGTATTTGTCTGTGTGCAATGAGCATTTCTAAACAAAAATCAATTACCTGTGTTGTCTTATCTAACGGTTGGCCTTGCCCGCCCAGTCTATTACCTACTACACTATTACTACTACTATTTTAGTCCATGCACGTTGTAATAGCATTGGACGGCTTGTGGTGCGGGCCTCGTCTGGCTAATAGCCTTCATTTCTTCTCAGCACTCTTGTATAGATTTTTTGTTCACATTGTTTGCTTCTTTCCACCATTAAGTCTTATTTCCGTGTTGACGCTACATTTCACTGTTGATCTATGAACTTTCTCTTGCCGTGAAGCCCAGTGTAGTATTTTTATTTCGATTTATATGCTCCATTATCTCCTCAAGGCTCTCTCCAATATATATCATTTGAATGAAATGCTCTCTCCACATGAGCAGACCAAAACCAGGCTATTTCACCATTTTATACCAGAACCCACTCAGTTGGCCCACACATACTAATACAGCGGATTTTGAATTGCATTGAACATTTGAACACAATGACCACCATAACATTGTTATCATAACAAACATTAATGGATTGAAGCAAATCACACGCATGCCTTGTGACTTGATGTTCTTTCACCAACATTATTAAAACAAAGTGAATGTACTGCAGAATTTGCATTGCAAATATTATATCTCTGTATTCTTTAAAACGAGTGGGGGGATTAATTCCCTAGTTAGTTTTACGTACATAGTTTGTGCTTCTGACCCCAATTACATTACGGTTCACTCTAACACAAAGTGAAAATACACATAAAGGGAATTGGTAATTACTAGGTGCTATACGTAGCCCAATTCAAACACACGACGTACCTAAAATGTGTACTAACTAATATAAATATAGAAAGACCAATCATTAGTATTTGTTAAATGGATGGATAACCAGTAAGTGCTTCATGTTGTTCTGAAATTCAATCGGTGTAATATAAAACGAATATCTACTTCGCAAATATGTCGGCAACCCAGAATAGCCAGGTTTGACTCACTGCCATATATTGCTGTTTTATGTAGCCAGCTGCCAAATATTCACACAATGTTGCTTAGAAAGGAAATTCTACATACAATGGGCTATAACACGTTATACCTACCTATTTAGAAGTCTAACCAAACCACATTTAATGCGCTCCAACGATTGAAGTGCATTCATACGAAAACCACTAATCTGCCTACCAACGTATACACACATTACTATGCTATATTCATACAAATAGTCAGAAGATCGTGTTCCCGCTGTGTATGTTATGTAGTTACCTACCTATATGGATTGTGTACCACTACCTTGTTTCCTGTGTAGACGAAGGACCACCAGAAATGCTCCTGCTGCTACATACACACTTTGTTCAGTTCACTCAGATTTTATTTATAAGTGTAGTGTAGTAGTGCAGCTTTTGTACGTTGCGTTGCTTTCTGCTTACAATCCTGACTCTTAACACATGCAAAGTATTTGAATTGCAAAAATACTAAGGATGAGCAAAAAATAGTAGGAGAACAACATGTGTATTCAAAGAAGTAGACAAAGTAGACTCAAGAGAGACATTTTATAATCAAGAACAGTCTGCTAGTATAGAGCTACTATGTTCTTTCCGCATGAACGGAGTATGAATTGAGTAGAGGAAGCTACGAGAATTTAGTTTGGAGGTTTACGTACTTATTGGATTTGGGTATCTAAAATACCTCTTTGAAGGCTATACTATAGTGCACTTGGTTTGTCAGTTGAGATTTGCATACATACTTCATATTTACTACATGGCACACGTTATAACTTAAGACTGCCAAATGGGAAATGGGCTTAATTTTACGTAACATTGAAAGCGAAAGTATGTCTGTTGTCTGCTATGGAGCAGATATTTAGTAGTAAATGCCAATATTAGGTGTTTCAAATCATAAGCCATCCTCTTGTACTAAATTCAAAAGTCCTCACATATATCTACACTCCCATACTCTTCATCCGATTTTTCAACGATATTGATTGCCCTATATTTAAATCATTACGTATAACTAGTTACAAATTTAAATGTACCAGACAATGAACATGGATTTCAATTCCAGGTTTTGTAACAACGAGTTCATGCTAATTTTAATGTTAATAATTGAAAACTGTTACAGGCTACATGGGTCTAAAGTTGTATTTGAGGGATTAGAGAC
>JAQFYB010005940.1:0-13107 GCA_034694085.1 Pogonognathellus longicornis | reverse complement strand
TTTTAAATGAAAACAAAGAGATAATGATTGTTACTAAATAACAATCCAGTAGTCATAGGACCTAATCCTAACAGTACCTATCTCCGATACCTCCGACATTTTAAGCATAATTTTGAAAGTTGACACCTAAAGCACTCTATTTACGATTACAAAAATATCTTACTCCATGAAATGGAACCTAATCAAATCAAATCTTTATTGTCAAACTCAATTATTATTCAGCCCTTTCGAGTTGATCTACTGCAGATGACATATATACCTAATAATATTATGGTGAAGCGTGTCCGATGAAATAGACCCGCGATTGTTTTAATGGTTTATTCCATGTTGTATAATATATAATATGTACAGTGAGCGCCTCCTAACCCGTCACACAAGGCTTTTAACACGGATTGGTAACCTATTACAAATTCGAAACCAAATTGTATCGATGACAACAAGCCATTTTTGCTGTTACTCCAATAGTACAGGTACCCTGTGTATGAATATAACCTACTAATGTTATAATCCCTATGTGACGGCTTACGAGGCGCTCACTGTATACCTGTGGTACTAATTGATTGTGAGTGTTGCGTCGAGCTAATCTTACCAACTAGTAATTTTGTACTACGGCTCGTTATGAAACGACAACCCTCCGTTTACAAATCGAAATATTTTGAAATTCTTCATTAATTTCACAATGTATTTGCTTGCGCATTAGCACATTTATTTATGTGTTTTATGACGGTTTAATATAAAATCTTTCACATGTCAACTAATAAAACAGTTTGCGAGGCCTCAATTCAATAGTTTCTGTAATGCCGGCACTTTTGCGGAAAAGTAAACCCTTTTTGGGATATTGGGTGGATAATTTTCAATTTGCCCCATCCAGGTGTAAGGTTTTTAGACCCAATATTTACAAAAGCGTTAAAATATGGATAATCTGATTAAAATGGTCGAGCAAAGAGAAGGGCTCTATATATTATACTATATGCTCAGCAGGTAATAGACATGTAAAAATGATTGGAAATGAAAGATAAGACAACGAAAAGTGTAATTGTAATATTTTTAGCATGTCGTACTACATTTCAGTGATTGCAATACAACACTAGGTACGGTACTGCATTGTGCATTGTGGTGTATGTACATCTGTACAATTGACAGGCCAGGAAGGAAGGAGAAGAGCAAGCCATTACGTAATTTATGACAATGCAATAATTCAATCTCTGATTCCACACAGTAGTATAAAGTATGATAGTGAATGAAGTGCAGTGCAAGTGTATGGATGTTATAACGAATCTACAATATGAGACGGCCTGAGAAAACCATGAAGCGCCAAGTTTAACCACGATAGATCTTACTCATCTTTAGAGTGTTTGATTCCGAAAGTTCGTTCGGTTGTCGGTGTAGGCAGGCAGAAGTTGTTCCTGCTGATTGTTAATTGTATTAATTGTAATTCTGCTCTTCGTTCGGTGTGGGCAGAAGTTGTTCCTGCTGATTGTTGATTGTAATTCTGCTCTTCGTTCGGTGTGGGCAGAAGTTGTTCCTGCTGATTGTTGATTGTAATTCTGCTCTTCGTTATTAATCCAAAATCGAGTCGTGTCATCGTGTCAAGTAAAAACACAAACGAGAAGCAGTTTCCTTCAACAAATTAAAAAATAGTTCCTTATCACCCAAATCACACGAATTTCGTTTTTGTGCTTAATTTCATTGTCAATTGAAACACAAAATGCCTGCACAACCTGAATCTAACCATCCGAAGTCACTTTGGATTTTCGGTGGACTATTTGCCCTGTCTTTAACATTTATGTTCCTGATCTACCTGAATTTGCCCGATTTCGACGAGTAAGTAGTTGTTATGTATATAATAATAAACTTTAGCATGTAGCTAATGACTGAGGGGTCCCCAATATTCAGACTGGCTGGATATTGGGAACTATTGTCCGTTGATGTGATTTCTCAATTTTCAATTGTTTGCCTTGTTTGTTGTTTTTTAAGTTGTTATTCACATTCATCTTTTACCACAAATTATATTCATGAAAATTGTTTATTTCTATTCAAAATTTGCAGGAACGAGAAGATATTAATAAAGCTGCCAAGAAATATTGAGGATGCAAAATTGCTCGGGTCTCTTTTAAGCGACTATAAAGAAAAATCGTACTACTTGGTGATGTCAGGGATATGTATCGTCTACATATTGTAAGTTAATTTAATATTTTTGAAAAGATGAATTGAATGTGCGTTGCCAAACTAAAAAAACTAACCAACAGCGCTGTTGTTAACTCACCTAACTGCAAAGAAAGTACAACTGCATATAATATGTGATACGAAGTTTATTTTATTTAATAGTATTGTATTGGTTTTTTAGCTTGCAGACATTTGCCATTCCGGGTTCTATATTCCTATCAATTCTGTGTGGATTCTTGTTCCCGTGTTGGATTGCGTTGACCTTGGTTTGCCTCTGTTCGGCGACGGGAGCAAGTTGCTGCTACGGTTTGTCAAAACTGGTTGGAAGACGACTGATCTATAAGTATTTCCCAGAGAGAGTGAATGAATGGTCTGCAAAGGTGACATTCAAATGATAATATTTTCAATTTTGTTTTAGCCGTAGTCTTTATACCTTATTGGATTCGTCAAATTATTTATTTGAAATGAGTACACAGTTTTTTACAAACCTTGTTTATAATTGTATTATTTATTATTTGTTTCCACGGAATTGTAATATAGTATTAATTACAGGTTGTGAGACAGCAAAAAAATCTGTTCAATTACATAATATTTCTCCGTATTACTCCATTCCTGCCTAATTGGTTCATTAATATCGCATCACCAGTGGTTGGGGTGCCAATATTGCCATTCTTCTTCGGAACCTTCTTTGGTAACTCCACAGTAATATTAACAAACAATTGATTACTGACTGGAATTTTTCTGATGTTGGCATACATTCATTAACAAACATGCACTTTAATGTTTAGGTGTCGCGGCGCCTTCGTTCATCGCCATACAGACCGGAACTACCTTAAATCAGTTGACGTCCCAATCAACAACAGTGAGCTGGAACTCTATTTTTGTACTTTTCTTCCTTAGCTTGCTCTCCTTGTTTCCAGTTATATGGAAAGATGCGCTGAAAGATAAATTCTCCTAAGTATAGCCAATATTGGCCATAAATCCACAATCTTTAAAAGCCCTACCACAAGTTTACGGTTATATAATTAGCCGCTCTAAATAGAGGTCGAAGTACCCTATAGTTAAAGTAACAATAGCAATAGTTATATATCATGATTCGAACATTTTTCAACATTCGATAATAGTGTACTGCGAGATGTTGCGAAATGTGAAACAAACGAATCACTAGTACAATGTGTAAGTGTAATTAACCGAAATTCGACTACACTTTTGATGCCACTGCAGGAAGTATTTTTCACACCATCACTTCGCTCGGTTTTCGCGCATAATATGCAATGTTGTCAAATAGTGTAGTGTATCTTTGGGTTTATAGATAATTATTTATTTATGTTAATAATAATAAACAGCCTGCTATTGCTCTAAAAATAACACAGAACCAACATTTTTGGTATCCGTTGGCAAGCTTTGGACGAAAATTACAGGGGGAATCTCTAAAACTACTTTAGAGTGTTCTTCCTTCTTATAATATAATATTTATATCTGTATAGTAGATTTCGGTATTTATCGCATGAAATGTTCAATTGGCAAGTCTCCTTATACATTAGTAGGTGAACAGTAAAGCTTGGTTGACTCTATGTGTCGCCATTTTGACATTTATTTTTCAAAATCAACAAACTCCAAACTGAATGTCAACAAAGTGTAATGGCCGTGTTTAGGAGCAGGGGCATCTTGGGTATCTTACCTACATTAAGCAAGGCGACATTATTCTCAAGCCTTATTTGTTGTTTCTATATTATACATCATCTATGGCACTGTAAGAATTTTGCCAGTGACCGTAGTGGTGTACGACCTCAGACCCGCTTGTAGTACAAATGAATGTTGTAACCACGAAACTGATTAAACTGCGCACTGGCTTATATCTACGGTTGCTGTTGCGATACCTCTTATGGTATTGTGATACTCCTTGCACCTACCTATTTATAGGATGATTTGCCAATTAAATAGATCATACCGCATGCACATACAATAACATACGCGTTAAAACTTGTTCATATGTGTTGGTTGGAGAAACTTTAGTTAACTAGTCATCGACATTCCTGAAATCTTCCAAACATTACAGCACCAAATCCAAAAATTAGTATTGTTTAAAGCTTTTAATTGCTTTAATATTCAGGGACCATTTGTGAACAGGGTCTCCAGGGCGTGCAATGCACACCCTTAATTAATTAAAAGGGTGTAAATAGCCCATTTGCTTTATTACGGTTTGGAGGGAGCTCAAAAGCTGGGAAGCTTAAAACACCTGTGTTAGATGTCAATTTTTGTTCATGGCTCTATATCTCGAAAACTATTAAAGATAATTGTTATTGATCAGCGACAATGTTTTAGGTAATGATTTTATCTTTCGTATGAGCTAGATAACATCTCTGTAGGTGTTATGGTTTAGAAATGACAATTTATTTAGTAAAACAACCTTTTTGGGTATATTTGATCTGAGGTGAGAAATGTGGTGAAGAACCGACAAAAGGCTTGGTAATACATCAACTATGTTGAATGTCGGCTCTTCTTATTTAAGTATGGACTCCGTTGGACTGTTTGGTCTCCTTTATTATTATGAAAAAAGTTGTTTTACTAAATAAATTGTCATTTCTAAACTATAACACCTAAAGAGATGTTATATAGCTCATTCGAAAGATAAAATCATTACCTAAAACATTGTCGCTGATCGATAGCAATTATCTTTAATAGTTTTCGAAATATAGAGCCATGAACAAAAATTGACGTCTAACACCGGTGTTTAGGCTTCCCAGCTTTTGAGCTCCCTCCAAACCGTAATAAAGCAAATGGGCTATTATAATAAATTATAATAATAACATTTTGTACTTGTGAGCCCCATAACTTTAGAACTCCGTCCTTTATTGTAAAGGCTGGTTGATTCTAAAGTTGTGGGGGTTTAAGTACACGGGCGCTAACGTGCTTTAGTTTGAAAATTAGGGTTTAAAAGATTATTGATAAAACTGTGGTTGTATTATTGATTGTAAGCAAAACAATTAGATAATTAAATCAATTGGAGCATATAATTTCTTTGTTATTATAGTATGCTTTGTACCAATACATTTATACATACTACCTTGCAATTATATTGAGCCATTTGTAGTTTTTGGACTAAACTACATTTTACAATTTTGTGAAATAAATAATTATATCAATCATGTAGTATTCCAAAGTGCATTAGTTAAGGAAGATGAGTAATTCACTACATATATTATAGTGTATCTACAAAAATATAAACATAGTTTGAATGACAAGATTATTAAAAATATTATATGCAGTGTCGTTAGGCAGCACAATTTTCAACTTAATAAGTGAAATATTTCTCTCCAAGTTTTGCTTTCATGATAAATTCATATCAGTCACACTCCGTAACATCCAAGAGTGTGACGGGGTGTGACGTCACGCCGGCACCCTCTTCATAAATCCGGCCGAATATTATTATATATACATAATTCCATGTATTTGAGTATTGGACTGCTTACAATCAATATTGCAATCAAAATCAATAACTCCTTAAAACAAAGGGTGGAGCTCTAAAGTGCGTAAAGCAGTTGTGTTGTGAGCTATTAAGTTGAACAAGGCTCTAGTGTCCTGGAGCTATAAAGTGGTATTACCGTACGATTACCTAATATAAGTTATAATTTTTTTATATATTGATTCATTTTTAAATTCGTTAAAACTGTCTTTCAATTGATAATTGAAGCTGCACAGCATTTTTTGATGGAGGTTAATGTAGTAAGAGCATGTTGTAGACCCGCACACTCAATTTATAATTGGTTCCTGTGCCACTGAGCAAAAGTACTTCAAGACTTTTTCCATTAATTGATCAATTACAATCACACATTGCTGTATCGGCAGCTATATTATAAGGATTTCAAGCTATTAAATCCTCAAGATTTATAGATAAATATAGATTACAACTCCTAGTTACACTTTTAAATTGAAATAAGTTTATTCGCACTGTGGCATCTAAAATACCGATTTATTGCGCACACTTTTCATCAACTCTACCTTCATGCGATTAAAATTATTGCAGTACATGATTATAGGATTCTTTTGCACACATCGATTGACATGTATTCTTGTAACACTCTTCCACTTTTACCACTCTTTTAATCTCAGTACTCAATTTTCGCTAACGGTTAGTTATGATATTGAGAATATAATTGAGAGTTAAATTATTGAGATTTGTATTGAAACAATTGCCAGACTGGAGTCAATGATCGTTAACATTACGTGTGTTTGTAATATTTAATGCCAACATTAAAGTGAAAGCCTTTTGCTATTAATATGTAATTATTAAATTCCAAAGTTCGGCAATGAAAAGTAATATAGTTTCTTAAGTTTTCTGTACTGCTGAGCCGAGCAGTCCAGCCCAACGTCACGCAGATTTGGTGTCACATAATTTTTCAATTTTAATTTAAATGTGTAACTTTGCAATATATATTGTTCTATACACCTTGGAAATCCACGTGGAAAACGCAGGAGGCAAAAGTGTGCTAATCATTAATGACCTTTACGATATTTTATTAATGAATTTTGTATTCATGAAAACGTAGTAGAAAGTTGTTGGTGGGATATTATTCTAAATTCTAAGTCAACTATTACCGACGATTTAAACGGTAAACGCGGTTTTTAAAACGTTATGCAATTAAATTATTCGGTGTAATAATTTAACTGGATTTGTAATTAATTATAAGGTTTTGTAATTTCTGAACGGGTATGTATACTTAAACGAATTCAATCCAATCAACATTCTCAATTGCATCAGAACAATTCAGGAGCGTACCCAGGGGGGTGCACCGGATACGTTCACTAATTACGTACAAACTTTTTTCCAAACTTTTGAACTTTTATGGTAAAATAACCTATTTGTGAGATAGCAAACGCAATCTGGGGTGCACGTGTACCCCAGATTGCGTTTGCTATCTCACAAATATCTTATTTTACCATAAAAGTTCAAAAGTTTGGAAAAAAGTTTGCCCGTAATTAGTGAACGTATCCGGTGCACCCCCCTCCCCCTGGGTACGCGCCTGGAACAATTATAATAGTCGATTTAACTTAGGTATTTATACACAATATCAACTAATCATTTTTGAGGTTTTGCTTTGGAAGACAATGCAGAACCGTCACTAATCACTTTTTATACAGGTTGCTGGAATTATCTATTTTGTTAATGAATATTGTCTATATTTGTGGTTGGGCGTTGTCACTCGCATGTGTAAGAACTTTTTGTATCCGGATTTTGCCTAAATTCTGTTTTTGTTGCTTCATTAATACATTAGTTATTTGCTATGTTTGAGATTGAGAAGTTGTCTTTGCCTAGTCTACTCTACATTAAAATATTTGTCTACGCTTCATGATGTAATCTGTTTTTATTATAATAAAATGCAATTGTTTACATTCAGTGTCCTGTTTAAACTATTAAAACTATTAATTCCCCGCTTGTGTATATACCATACGTATAAAATAGTATTAAAAATATTCAGAGCTTTACCTTGAGGAAAGGAAACTGGTTGGTATGAGTATGAAATATTTTAGTAAAATATCCAGATTCGTGTTAAGCCAAATAAACGTGCTCAAAAATTATAGCTAAGTTATAATCATACTGTATGTAATAAGAATATATAATAATATGATTGATCCCTTCATCCAAATAACTAGATTGGTTTGTGAAAGTATGTTATATTTAATAAAAAGTGATGATCTATTTTAAATAACTTCATGAAATAATTGGATATATAACATGCTCTTAATGTCAAACATTGTCATTGATTTGAGATAATAAGAGACTAATGATCTGCATTTTAAAAGTGTAATCTGACAACATGTATAGTTCAAAATACACTAATTTTTAATGTCAAAGAACTAACTCTGTCTAGCTTCAATCATCTGTGAAAATAATATAATTATTAATTTTGACTTCTTCACTTTTGATTGTAATGGGGTGGTCCAGTCTTCTGCACTTTTTACAACTTAGTACTTACTATGATACTGTCACGTCAATAGTTGTACTTTAGCTGCATTTATGTAACTTAACTAAAATAAAATTTAACGGAGGCATGGTTAACTATTTTGTCACCTAAAAATAAATAGTTCCTTCTAAATTACGTTTATTCACAATTGTAATAACACGACGGTAATAAAAATTATGTCATAAGGTCATAAATAAACTATTGCGAACGTTTCTCACGGTTGTCTTTGTGTATTATAGATTTGTATGTCTTTGTGTAATTACCTTATTGTCGACAATTGTATTGTGACTCTATTATACATTAAGTAATTTTAAGCGTCATCTTCTCCATGTTGTCGTGATGTATGGTTTTCAACGTATTTTTTTTACACCACAATGTCCGCAATCGACTAATCCAAAATCTTATGTCTCTATGTAATTATAAAGGGACTTTACACTGAAAAAGTTGGAATCACAGTTTTGTAATGAAAGGATTGCCCTGGTTTTGTTTAGTGTATAGTAAAAAAATCATGTAAGTTTTTTGATAAACCATAAAATGTAACAAGTACCTTACTAAGCTACATATTAGTTAGATCGAACCGAATTTTTATAGATCTGTAAAATTACTTTTTTTTGTTTGTCTGTCATTCCTGAACAAAAATATCATGTAGGTATTTGTACTAGTTCGACAATTAAATGTTGTAAATAAATGCCATATCAGTTATACATAGCTATAGAATAGACTGGGTAAGCTTCATATGAGTAGTAATTATTTGACCATTCCTGTACGCAAAATGTTGTACTGTATTACCTATTATACTACATTACTATAAAACTATTTTCCCATCTTAACCGAAATCGTAGATCGAATTTGTTATGTTACCAATAATAATATAAAATGAATAAAAAGCACAAATCATTGTTATGCAACCATCTCCTTTATTTCATTACCGTAATTTCCCATAATTCAATTAGCACGCAAAATGTGATCAATTACAACTCGAATGACGTTTGCATATATATATCAGATTGGGCATAGAGTGATTAATCAAACTCTACTGATTTTAAAACAGTAATTTTTCTGTAACATTATTTTAGCCACGCAATTCGTTTTTATTCTTAGGCTTTGACATTTTGAAAAGATATTTAATTTAAAATATTTTAAGTATTCGTACAGTCTACTCGTTGTGTTTCTCAATTTAGGAATTAAGAAGCAATTAAAGCTAAAGGTGAATGTACACAGGAGTACCGTTTTCAATACAGAAATATATATAAAAGTATAGTCGATGTACTTAACAATTGAAGAATATGATTGTCCTTTTGACCACTATATAATCGGACCACTGCACCCATTTCTCTCTATGAAATGTTATTTTAATTTATCAGTTAATTTTATCAGCAGTATATAGCTAAGCTTATAAACATTAATAACATTACTTCATCCAATATTTCGAGGTGGATTCTGGTTGAAAAGGATTATTTTCTGTTAAGCACTTTGCAGTTTCTCTTTCAACATGGCTTCTAATTTCACTGCGTCAGCAGCAAATTTACGAATTCCGTCGGATAACTTTTCAGTTGCCATTTGATCTTCATTCATCATCCACCTGAATTTTCGCTCATCTAATTCAATCTTTTCGATGTCGAGCTTCTTGGCTGTAATCAAAAATAATCTGTATGTGACTTACTCATGAATATAACTTAACGCATTATTAAAAATTATTATAAATAATTTCTACTTACCAGCTGCTTCATTCAATGTTTCAAGTATTGTTTCGTTGCTTGCGTCCAAGTCTGCCAACAATCCGGGTGAAATAGTTAGTAAATCACAACCAGCAAGTGCAGTGATTTCCCCTAAGAAGTACAATGTTATTAGTATTTTAAGTTTACACATTGTTAAGCAATCAGTATTAACAGTAAACTGAAAACCACAAGTTTCTTCAATGAATTAAGTTTTATTACCGGTATTACGGAACGATGCACCCATCACAACAGTCTTGTAGCCAAACTTCTTGTAATAATTATAAATTTGGGTAACACTTTTGACTCCAGGGTCTTCATTGGGTTCGAAGGTCTTGTGTTCCGTGTTAGCAACATACCAATCCAAAATGCGTCCCACAAAAGGGGAAATGAGAGTAACGCCTGCTTCAGCACAAGCTACAGCTTGAGCGAATGAGAAAAGAAGTGTCAAGTTGCAGTGAATGCCATACTCCTCCTCCAAAACCCTGTAAGATTCGGTAGAGATTTAGTAATGGAATATTTAAACTAAAAGTAATACCACACGTGCACCACATCTAACTTGAGTCATAGTAAGAGTGACATGCACAAACAATTATGAAACACATGAAAACAGATAACGTATTTACATGATATGGTTGAGAAGTGAAGTTGAAACGAACACTTCTCATTCATTGACAGTTACTAGTGTTAAAACTACAGCTACATATTGTAGCATTACACTTATAATTGGACGCAATGGAAAATTTCGTTTACTGGACAAATCCGAAATGAATAAATGGAATATTTTCTGGCTTTGTAGTTTGTGGTGGTAAACAAACTTATTTCCTTAATTACAGTACAACCTAAGTACAAGGTGTACAAGTACGACAGGCAACAAACTTATCCATATAACATAATTTACATATATATATTATTGTATATGTTATTTAAAATAACCTATAGAGTATTGTATTGTTATTGATAACGTCTAAGCAACACAACGGAATAAAATAAAAAATATTAAAAGTAATATTGAAACAACAATTACTTAGCAGCTTGAATGCCTTCCCAAGTGGATCCCAACTTAATCAGAATACGATCCTTGGAAATTCCTGCTTCTTCGTAAAGCTGAATGATTTTCTTTGCTTTTGAAATGCTAGCATCCTTGTCAAAAGATAACCGGGCATCTACTTCTGTGGATACTCGACCGGGTACGATTTTCAGTATTTCTAAACCAAAAAGTACGAACAGTTTGTCGGCAGCAGCTTCAATTTGCTCGTTTACAGATCTACAGGTGTTTAGGAAACAAATAAATATTTTAGTAAATATTATTATTGTGACATACATACGTTATACGTATGCATAACTATATTTGCCGTAATATTCATAATTGCTTTATTGAAGAGGGTAAAAACTTTTGTTATTGAACATACTTTCCATTTTTCTTCCCATAAGCCACAGCATCATCAATCAACTTTTGGTACTGTGTCATTTTGGCTGCTGCCAAAATGAGCGATGGATTGGTGGTGGCATCGGTAGGCTGGTACTTTTTAATTGCTATATACATAACAAAACAATAGAGTCATACAATTCCATACCGTAATGATTCTGGAGTTATGCAATTTTCATGAAAAATTAGTGGTGATGATATTATAAACATTTCATTCAAATAAAATTCAGAGTTAAATCAAATGCATGCTCCCAAACTTTACGCTTTTTTAATTTCAATCTTTATAATGTTAAATGGAATGGAATATACTAATATGTATAATATACTAATCTATACACCAGAAGCCATTACATTTAAATTATTTATTGTTAAATCAAATGATAATGAGTTAATAAGAACAATAAAAAGTGATAGACCTTCAAAGTCGCCAGTGTCTGCGACGACAGTTGTGTAGTTTTTCAGCTGTTCGAGAGAGGAGCCCATCCTGGTCCGCTTTTTCTGTGGTTCTAAAGACATGGTCAAAGTTTCCGTTTCTTTTATCCTATTTCTATGCTATAACGACAATCGAAATGGACTTTACTCATTTACATTGGTTATGTTGTTAGCCAAATGAGTTGTATATAATAGTGTGTGTGTTTACACATAGTAGAGAACAGAAAAGTACTTAGTCACATTAACGAAAAGTTTTGCTAGAACGAAAGAGACATTAAATAAGCCTGTGCGATGCTGATAAGTGATAAGATACAACTTTAAGCAACATAATCAATGTATTTTCCATACCGGTGCCTTAACTAATTAGAAGTCAAGTTATTCTCTGCACATTTACAAATGACAGTACACACAACTTCAACAAAGTACAGATATACACAAATGCACACTTTCTATAAAACAAAATTACATGTAGTATTATATGTAGGTACTAATAGGTACTAATACAAACAGAATGTAATATAGGTAAGCCTATACACAGAAGCATGCATTAAATTTTTTTCGTCTTTAAGATTAATATAAATTCTGTACTTTTGTACTCTGCTGTATGTATTGTTACATTTAGTATGACATAACCATTTCACTCACAATTAGTCTATATTCAATATTCTGTAAGTGAAACCCTTCACCTTTATAAAGCCTTTACAATTAATTTTTGCAATTGTTAATGCAATCACAAACAAGAAAAAACTGAAAAGGAGACGGAAAACTGAAATTATTAATAAAAATATATAATATTATGTAGTAAGGAGATTTTTACCTGCTGAAGTTTGATGAAACGCCGGCTGCTTACGGTTGTGTGTGGCTAACAAGTATGAATTTGCTGTCTGGAATCTGGAGTCTGGAATGAAGAGTCTGGCTGTAAAGACAGTAAAGAGTATGATATTATGTCAGCCAATGTAATTGTGTCTTTCTTTGCGCAACCTAAGTTCAAGATCATTTATTATTGTAGTCAAGTGCAAGTGGAGTGGAATTATTGACGTAATCGACATTCAGTTTTCTACATTGCATATTGGTTAGGTAGATTCACTTGGTTGTCATGAGGTGCATTGTTTTTACGGTATGATAGGTACACTGCAATCGTACGATATGGTGTAGACCGGTACGCTGTACGCGACGAGTAATTCATGCACACTTTTTGCACATTTATTTTTGCAGGAGTTTGATATAATACGAATACTGAATACATGTGAACTAATAATGGAGGTGATTCCTTCTATGCATTCATAGTCCATACACTATACATTCTATCATTCTATCTTATGATCATAGTTCGGAAAAGCAGGCAAAAGCCTATCCGGCTCTCTTTATCCTACGATAGGCACACTCCGTATATAGACGT
>JAQFYB010005939.1:0-13111 GCA_034694085.1 Pogonognathellus longicornis | reverse complement strand
GGACATTTTCGGGACGCCCGGGACGGCGACCTCAATCCGGGACAATCCCGGAAAATTCGGGACGTCTGGTCACTGTAGTCTACACACACAACGTTCATGACTTTCGAATGCAGATATTACATTACTCTGCAATCTGCATTGGACATGTAGATGACAACACCCTTCCGGACTCAAGATTCCATCATTACCATATTTTTAATTCATATGCATGGCTTTGCGTGTTTGAAGTGAGTTGCAAGTTGCAGCTTAACGTAAAATATGGTAATACGAAGAGGTTTACTATTTTAATGACAAACTATAAATAGCTGCTTTTTGTCCACACATTGTCTGCTTTTTTTCAACTTATGCAAATAAGCTGAAAACCTAAAACTGGGTAAGTTTCAGATTAAATGTGAGAAGAATTAGTGACAGACGAGAGAGTAAGTAATAGAAGCCAGCAGCAGACACATAAAGCAGATCTTATAATAATGGGGGAGAAAACAGCGCACAGTGAAACTGCCGGCGGATGCAATCGTAAACTGGAAGAGATGAGAGCGAAACGTGCTTTGAAAACCGGACGTTGACAAAGTTTGTGTTGTAAATGAATCTCGTCTTCACTCTCTAGAGTATTTTTATTTTTAGGTACATATCGTCATTGTGTAAGAAACAATTAAGTTTTTCTAAAACTGTTAAAAATGTATATTCTCTTTCTTAAGTAATTACACAATTTAATACACACAAATCATAATACACTCGTTGAGATTACGTTGATAGAGTAGTGACATTATTAATATAGGGATATACATTATTTGGAATTACATTATTAATGATATGATCATTCATTCATATCGGTTGTATATTCTTATTTCTATGCAAGGCTCAATTTTTCTAACGCTAAGGCTAAGGACCCATTTCCTTTATGCGTCTTTCCAACTCATTACATGATAGTACACTACGTGACACTGGATATAAACTAGTTATGGGCTATGTTTATGCTGCTAAAGATACAGAACTTGCCTCTACTTACTACTTGTATGTAAAGTAAAAGTAGTAGTGATTTGAAATATTCTGGAGTTGTTTTTATGCTTCAAGATACAGGAGATAGAGAGCCTGGATAATCCTTACCTAATATTGCTTTATAACTATAACCTAATGCCTGCCTATTGTGAGGTTAGCGAATACATCCCAAGGGTGCCCTTACACCTTGTCTTATGGCCAACCTCGGCCGGGCCTACAAAATTTTTTCAAAAATTTCTTTTACGAGTTTGAAGTCTAGAAGAAGAAATTCCATTCTGGATAACTACACCTTTGGGGTAATGGGTGCCCCAATTTCCAACAAAAAAAGCCAACGTTCCGATCAGGGCCCTCCTAGACCGCCAGATCAACAATCAAAGTCTCGCCTATTATATGAATACATTAAATATGCACATTATCTCTAGCACTACTCTATTATCTTATTCATGAATTGGTTAGTGTACGATAAATTTTTCAGAGATGGAAGATATCGGTTTACTTGAAAATAAATTATAAACAAACCACTTATATTAAATCACACCCATATACATATATATTGGAACTGGGAGATGTAAATCCTCCCAGAGTCGGCGAGGTGTAAATTGTGTACGGGTGCAGATGTGTAGATGCAGTTGTTCCCGTAAGTCTAATGGCTTTGCAGTGTAGAGGATTTTAGTTCTGGTTTGTATAAAAATTTTAACTGGAGCAGCCAATGTGAAAAATGAAATCTGGGACATAGGAGAATAACCAGGCACGGAACCAGCAAATGAAAGGAGAAGGGGAAATGAAGTCTTGTGAAGAGTCATTTCTGTTTACTGAAATGCTGTGTCGACGTTCATACACTATTATAATTGTGTGCTTTCAAGATAAATCACTTCATAATTGGATGCTATGTACACTTTGAATCCATATCTCAGTATTCTACGAATGCACATGCAGGTACTTACACTACTGCAATGCGCAACAGTTACCTAACTTATTTAATAATCTTACAGAGATTTTTGAGATTATAATTAGTTTGTTAGCATTAAAAGGTTTACACGATATAGCTAAGTAACTATGGTTTAATGCTACTCAATCGGTAATAGTGTAGGCATGTTTGAAAACACATACAGTGACACAATATTATTGTGGAAAAGGATATTTTGAATGCTATATACTATAGTGTACAAAATATGTGACAACATCACCAACCATAACAGCATCAGACGCCCATGAGACATTTAACAGAACATAATGTACGCCAATATGACTTACAGCTACTTAAGTGAACGTAGATATTTTGAAGACATGTGCGAGAGAGAAATTAGACAAATATACCTTCATACTACATTCTACATACCTAGTTATTCGTTAGATGATCCTCTTCACATATACCGTACATAGAGGAAAAGCTAAATAGCACTACTAAATGTAAGCTAAATTACCTACACAACCAATATTAACACGAACCTATGCATAGAAAGGAATTCCAATTGGTATATTTTCCTGAAAATATATTCCAAACAGCATAAATGGCTAGAACATTTTTGCTTTGGTACTTATTTTTACTTTATTTTTAATTTTAATTTTAAAAATGATTAACTAAAGCATAGTTTTCCGTGTCATTAAGCTTGTACCACTCGTTTTATCACCTATTCACCTATCTTCCATTTTTCTTTTGTCAAATACGTTGTTCAACGATTCGGCTCAGACTCATCATTTATTCTTTACTTGGCACTTGGCGTGGACCCATGTGCAACATCCTAGCTGAACGGGAACTGCATTCATAATTGCATGGCTTTTCTACATTGTACACACCGTAAACCATTAAGTTGATGCATGCTAGAACAGAATTAGCATTAACCTATTTCAACAAACATCTCACTCCAGCTAATAATATTGTGAACTAATCAGTATACTTGCCAAAAGCCAAAATAGTAGAGCTGTTATGCACACCCAAAACAGCCTCTACCTACAGCCGAGCCCATCCGTGTATAAACAGTAAGTATTAAATAACTGGTATTAAAAGTAAAGAAGACTAAGAAAAAGGCGCGATGAATTGTGTAAATGAAATGCAATGCTCTTAAGTGCAAACAACTCGTAATTTTTATAAACGAGTACCTATACTACCTATTATGACCTAACCGCTTAGATATCGAACCTTTTTGCAGTACATGGTAAACAGAAAACAACATTTCTGTAAAGTGCATAAAATATAAACCTTTGGGTTTAATACAGCATTATTTTATACGATTATCGAATAATATTTCAAGTTTACTATACTGTACACAGGTAGAGATCCTGAAGTTGCGTTATAAGTTGCATGAGTATTAATCCTAGCCTAGAAATACTAATATCTGTACTTAAGGTTGTTCAATGCAAAGCAAGAAAGTTAATTATTGTGGGTATGGCGAGTAAAGTTGTCGATGCCAATTTTAGTTTTTTACGAGCTTAGAGCAATGTAATGGAATATATTAGAGTACATAAGTAGCCAGAGTATTAAACTTGTAGCGCCTAAAGCTCTGTGTATTTTTAATTTCATTTCTATGCATACCTATACATACATACACACACTAGGATTTGCATATTGCATTATACGGCAGCAGTTTTTATGTCTTCGATGGCACCTCATGATTATATACTCCTATATGATCAAGATACGCCACGATAATGAGTAATGAATAAAAATAATCTAGGTATGCCAATAAATTCGCATTTACCACCTTGATATGGATTGCTGTGTATAATACAAGTTTTCTTATATCGAGTTGGCTCCGTATGTGAAAAGTACGCAAGGACCGGTATTGGTATTATAAAAGTGGACTAGGTATGTACCTTTGGTATGTCTATCTCTACAGAATCTGCATTCTCCACAATAATGAAGCAAAATGCAATAAACACACCCAAAGAACTACTTTATAGCGTGAAAACATTTCGAAATGTACAAAATACAATTAGCCAACAGCAATTAAGGATAAAGAAATGGTATGACATGAGGTGGATTCATCTTCATAATTTCCTGATTTCTTTCGAGATTCTACCAACCGTATTTATTTTCATGGCATACCTCATACCTGTTAACTTGTCACTCATTTTTTAACATTTTTTTCAGCGTTTTGAACGTTTTGGCCTGCTTGTCTTTATTTAGCCTACGGGAATTCTCATCAATCTTTCAGGTATATTCACTTTCTGCCACAACAACGATATTTCCGTTAATCAAGTTTAACAACAAAACTACCACACAGCCATTGTCCACATGCATGCATGTCAAGACTGTCACAAACAACTGTAAGTTACTTGCAGTTAATTATTTGTTGGCCACCTAGACAGCATTGCTCACCGTTAACTCGATAATTTGCACTTATATGTCACTTATAATATTGCATGATGTCCTATCTTATGTGCTATTTATTAGTATTAGTGCCATCAAATATCCATCCGTCAATGCGATGCTGATAAGAATGAAATCCCAGCCAGGTGTGTCACGGTTATATATAGGTAATAATATTAGATATGATAACTATGTATACAGCATATAATATCGATTCAGTAAAGTGTATTCTTAAAATAGTATGAATATAATATAGAAATGATATTGTGTACGTAATGGTTAATATTATATCTAATCCTCATTCTTCCACAACAAATTCTAGATTAAACACATACCCAGCAGATTTATGGTCGATGACAAACATCCTACACTGTTGAATTTTTACCATAATATTTTGCCTTATGAGCTCATGGATGATCATGAAATAATAAAGTGCTAATCAAATAAGGAATTCTTGATGAAATAAACATCTTAAACGCTCTTAAGATTGGAAGTTCAATCTTGTAAATTATTGAGTCAAGTGGGAAGTGGAACTTTCAGTAGACATGGTCTCATGTCTGCTACTTGTACGTAGGTCTATTTTAAGAAAACGTATTTTGACTCATGATGACTACACAAAGTGAATGTCACACAAATCAGAATGATTATATAATATAATACTAACTAACATTAAGATAACTATATTATGTATACCTCCAAGCAAATTGGTAAATGAATACCTATATGTACTAGCATAAAATATTATTCAAAAGAAAAGATGGTAATAACGTTAATACTAAGGTACCTATTCACATTTAAGTTTTTTTGTCGTGTCACTAATAAATACAATTTCATATGATTTGTGAATCAAAATGTATAATTCTTTTAGCTTCTTTTAGTAATAATCATCCTTAATAGTCTACATGAAAGACAACACACATGATGTCGTCATTTAAACATAATTTAAATAACTGCAATTGGCAGATTATTAGTGTACAATCATTAGTAATTGTTTTCATATCAGGAAAGTTTTATTCTCTAATAAGAAGTTAATCTAAATGTCTTCTAAAATTCTGGTTTTGGACATTAGAAAAACTAATTATATAATTGGCCTGTCAATCAAATGACACATACTAGACTGGAATCTCGCCCGGCAGCGGGGCAACCTAGACGGCTGGGTTGTTAGTTTTATTTAGTCTAACCGTCTAACAAATATGATTCATGTTGTATTTATTATTAGTGCCTATTGCCTTTTGGCTACCTGAAAGTCTTAACTTGCAAAGAACTTCTGTAATTACATTAGAATTATCTCCGTCACGTTAGTGAAATCTGTATTCGTATTACTGCACTCGTATATTTCGTGAAGCCGTCCTATTAGTTCTATATATGCAGTAGTCTACAATCTACAACATGCAACACTGCTGCTTCTCTATTATGCAGTTCGGTGTTTCTGTAGTATATATGTAGTGAAAAGGGAAGTACCATAATGCATTATTGATCGTATTTATAACTGCAACCCAGAAAGATAGCATGCCAAGTGACGAATGTACGTTGCAGTTCAGCAGGTGATGATGTAAGCATCTATCTTGCGGTCTACCCGTTCGGTATACACAGAAAATACTAGCAAAACTAGAATTGACTAAAATAAAGATACGCTTAAACTAATACATCCGAAAAAACTTACCGGCAATCCTCAACACAGCACGATCGGCAGGATCTAGTTGTAAAATACTGAGTGGTTTATCTCTTGCCCATTCTTCTAAGCTCTGGTCAAATTCCATTTTTTCTGCTTTTTTCTATGTTTTTTTCATTTAAATTGTAGATATCCTAAGTTGCATTTGGCTTGATTAAAGTTGAAGCAAAAATGTTGCTAATTTTATTATGGTAGCTTTTTGACTTGAGACTTGAGGTTTGAGAACGACACTACGCTACGGTTTGGGAATTATATAAATACATTTAAAGTAAATAATTTAATTGTTGCTGCAAAAGCTGCGAATGTTGTTGTTTGGACTATTGTGCAGCTGCCACAATTGCATTTGGTTGAATGAAAAATCACAGACAGTGTATAGGTAGGATGCTTGTTTCTAGTAAAATACTCACTTAAACACTAATTGACGAAGAAGTAAACTCTACAACCTCGTGTAATGGATAATCGTCTTTAGCCGTATTGTATAAGTAATAATTTCCTTGAACATGAACAGGAACGTGATGATTAGTAATGAAGAGCTATTGAAGCTTACATGTATTTTATAATGATATTATATCACAATCACAATACGCACGAACTTTATACAAAAACGATGCCTCTGCATAATAATTACTTCGGAATCCAAAGAATGGATTATTGTCTTTCTCCTCCTTCTTCTGGTTTACTGCTTCTGAAAAAAGGTAAGTAATAATTAGAATGGAATTACAAACAAGATGAAAAAATAATAACATTTACCGCAGTGCAATGACAACAGTAGGGATGGATAATAAATTTAACGTAATTTCACAAGGTAAACACAATTGAAAAATCATCAAATCAGTGCACAAAGTACACATATTATATTGTATACCTACCTACTACCTACATTACTCATAGACTCATGATATGATATAGGTATTTCTAGTAGGCATTTCAGGATTTCTATTTGCCTAAGTTGACCAGGCCAAAAACACAAAGGAAACGAATCAACTCGATTGAACGGGCACAAATAACGTTCCTGAGAAATAATGTATAGGTAATGGCAATAGTAATAAATAGGTATGTAAATCTTTATAAGACTAAATTATTTATGGCACTCAACACCGATACGGATAAAACTGTTTAGACCACATTCACCTTTCGTTGACTTTAATTGATCTGCTGAATTCTGCTGATATCGTAATTGACATTCAGCGTTATTCTCACATTTTACAGCCTACATAAAAATAACCATGGCATAGCTTACTGATTACAAATGAAAGAATGACTAATGTAATGACTAATGGCGAGTGCCATTCGTAGTTTGTTGTAAAGTACCTACCCTGACACTGACAAGAGAGGTCAAGTTGAAATAATATTATGCCTACTATAAGTAAGTTTTAACATTTAATACCTACAATAAGTTCAGTGCAAAGAACGAATCATCTTTATCAAATCTGGACAATCGAACAATAATCATGCGTATCAGTATATCAATGTATATACGGCCTTAAATACAGTACGTACGATGAATTGCACTCTGTGCTTTACTGTTTGTTAACAATTTTTTCTTCATTCCTTGCAATAAGTTTTCACTAATCTGACAACAAACCAACAAACTTACTATGCACTAACCGGTTCTGTCTATATGTTCTATGTCAAACTTCAACTGAGTTGTCGTCTTCTTTAAAACTGCATTATTAGAGTCTGGTTAGTGGTTTTGTCAAGAGTGCCAAACACACATCTTTATAGGTGTGATTAACCCATTATGTCACTGTTACTATCACGAAGCTGCAATAAGTTTCATTTATTTCCATTCGCGTTTCTTTGTGGTCTTCGAGCGAACACTCCAACTATTTGCATTGGCTTGTCAAATCTATATGTGACCGGCCGCAAAGGCTATTCATTTAACACGCTTAATATTTATCCACCAACAGCCTAAAGCTCAATCGCAAAGCACTGCAGTCTCACACTAAAACTTTCTTATATCCAATTGAAAGAAACACTTGATACTGTTCACACACAAACACTTTAATGTTCTTTAAATTACCTAGTTAAATTCTCATGCCAGTGGAGTCCAGCCGAACAGAATTACAATCCATGTTTCACTTCATGTCGAAAAACTGCTCCAGGTTCAACGAAGTCAGGTTTCCGTAGTCCGCCTGATTGTGTAAGTGCAGTGTAGAATTAAGCGAAACGATTTTCAAGCATGGCACGGTAAAGTTGGTAGTTTTGCCCTTTAGCCCACTGATATGAGAAAATCGATGGTTATATACAAATTTTAGGAAACAGCCCAATACAGTCCTCCTGTCTTATCCGGGTCTGATTGTGTAGAACTTGGTCAGCATATTACACTGCAACGTGTACTGGAACTGTGAAACTGAAATACAAACGAGAAGTCCAGTAAGTTGATTGTTGATTGTATGTGATGAGGAAAGTGAATGAGTTTAGTCTGTATAAAACTGAGTTTCGCTCTTTGCTGGGAGTTTGTTCTGAGTTGCTCTCCTCTACTCGCATTCGTAAATCGTAATGCGTCCCTCATCCATTCCATGCCATCATATCTCTACTATCTAGTCTGGTTTTACTTGTCCCACACAACACGCATTGCTCCGTGCTCTGTTCTCTACTTAACTGCTAATATTCAGTATTCTATACATGTTTGTGCTTCATAAACTGCACAGCACTTGCAATTGTGTACATCGTATAGTTTGTATACAGAACAAACTGGAAAAGGGGAATAGTAGAATAGATCCTATTCCTAATCCTTTCGTAGTTTCATATACATATAATATTATTATATGGATTATCAAAGAGATAAGTTAAGTTAATACTACGACTAGGCTTGCACTGTAAACACTCATAATCAATTGCTACGAGCTTAACTATAATTTCAGCTTTGCCACAATCTGCATTTTTATTAAGCGCAATTAAAAATTATTATTGATTGGGCAACTTATATAGTAGCACTTCAGCACAGCACGGGATAGATATGAATTAATAGCGTACGTAAAATATGAAAACAATCTTGATGTTAACTCTGTATTGTGTCGTTTTGCACACAAATAAATTTTACAGAATACAATTTATGTACACAACAACACATACAGAGTAGAGCTACATATACACGAACAAGATTGAAAATATAAGTTTAGCTTGTTGAGGATTGAATACAATTGGACAAAGTCTGTATGATGTCATTATGTCATGTCAGTCAATTTATATCATAAACCAATTTGTCAGGTAGCTATGCTTTGAATATACAAAGGAGATAAAGAACGTGTTCGTCCATTCCATCGCATCTAAATACTGAACCTACGTAAATCAATGCAGCTAAATACCTATAGGCCCTTTTATGAAACTATATAGATATATTTTAGGTGTGTTCACACAATACATCACTGTTATTCCAGTTTACAAATAATTTGATTTAAATTATCCCTTGTGTTACATTGAAAAATATAAATAAAACAACTAGAACTATACAGTATACAGACCCTGAATGAATTTGTAAAGCCGGATCAAGAAAACACGCTTATTTTTTAACAAGGGGTAAAGTAGTCGATTAGTATTTACGAGTAAAAAATTATTACGCTACAAAACCCATGTAAAACCACCCCCTTGTGGGGTACGGTATCTCAAAGTTGAAAACTGGCCAATTAATTTTTTTTAAATTAACGTGCCATTAAAAATTCGAGATTTTTGGTATATGAACATAAGACATCGATTTTTACAAACCTTTTAGGAACCAACCCAATAATCATAAGAACCCATAAAAAATTCAAAATTTCGGTTTTTTTACATTTTTTTATGTGTGATATTCAGTTGGCTGTCCAAAGCGCAATTTTGATAAGTTGGGCAAATTGACCTCTTTAAAAGGTCATAGGTCAAATATATAAACTGCAATGAAATGAATAGTGTGACACATCATTTAACATCCAAGATGCACTGAATCTGAATATATAATTAGTTTTACACACATTGACTTCGACAAAGGTCACTGTAAGCAAATATCAAACATGAATTATATGGACTTTAAATTGCTTTAATTGTTGAAGTGCTTTAGGAATAAAAATGTTGCATATTATGAGATAAAATGCAATTACTAAGTTACATTGTCCAAAATTAAGATTTGATGGATGGACGCGCGAACTCGTTCTTTATCTCCTTTGAACATTCAAAGCATAGCTACCTGGCAAATTGGCTTATGATATAAATTGACTGACATGACATAATGACATCATACAGACTTTGTACAATTGTATTCAATCCTCAACAAGCTAAACTTATATTTTTAATCTTGTTAATAAACTTTACTCCTTGTTCAAAAAATAAGTGTGTTTTGTTGACCCGGCTTTACAAATTCAGGCTCTACATACAATGACGGTATATCAATTGTTTTTCATAACCGGCCTCTTCACTGGGTTGTATGAATGAGGTAATTTCTAAAGTTACAGAAGCCAATATTTTTATATAGACTTTCAGTACGGAGCAAAACATAATAAATATGTACCTATCCTAATTAATACAGAGCTGTGATATTATTTCCATGCAACGAACAGTTATCATAATATCGTCAAAAAGATTAATATCCAACAAAAACTAATTACTACGTATAAGATAATTTTGAAGTATTAATGGATATAGCTTGCTCAGTTCAGGGAAAGTAACATTTTTAGTTTTAAAGTAAGGACAAAATGATAATGATACCTTTAAATCATAGACGTATGTATGAATAGTCTATTGCTTGTTTAGGAAGTACAATGCAATAGTAAGTTGGTAATTCTATGCTGTAAATAAATGCGTTGCGCTTTGTTACAAATTCTATCTATTACAGTAAAATATTACAGTAATAAAAAAAATTGATATCAAGCAAGCCGAATGGATCTCACGACACGAATTAGTATTTTATGTACCATTATAAAATATCATGGTGTCACTGTCACCTCTCGGCTTCCTGTTGTCACAAAGGCGACAAAGGGCCCATCTTTTCAGTGTTTTCAGCCGCCGATTTGAGCCTTAGTTTTGCCCTTATCTCCCTAACTTCATTTTTACTCGAGTTATCGTGTCGGCAGACAGACAGAAATAACGGATTAATAGAAAACTCTTTACTACTCACATAATAATTACAAACAGGGTTTGGATTGATGATATAGAATTTAAGCTTTTTTAATTAATTTGTCCACTTGCCGTTGCCACTAATGAAATCTTAAGCTTTCAAATAATATTAAATGCCTTTCTAACTTTGGAGAAAAATAGTTATAGAGAGATACATTACATAATGTAAAATTTTTGGTGCCTAGACAAGCGTAAACAATGAGTGTAAATTAATAGTCTCTATACACAAAGTACGAAACTACTTATGAATTAACTATGGCAAGAAACAGCTGCTGTCGGTGTCAGCTCAGCAGTCCTGTCACAGTGGATGGACATTTTGAACATAAGACATAGGATGTAGGAAAAAATAGAATAGATATTAAAATCTTTAAACTTTGGTATTAGCTAATATTCAATATTAATATTTATGGTTCAATGGTGATAACCAAACATAGGTACACTTATGACTTAGGTGCTCATATTATGACAGGCAGCACAACAGAAAGGTTATACACAAGATAAATTACGAAGGCAGATGGCAGAAAACCAGAAAAACCAGTAGATAACACGAAATGAAACCGCTCAACTTCTATACAATGTTCATTACATCCTACACCCTACAACTACAACACTCTCATAAAATACATGTAAACAAAGAAGAGTTGACAAAATATTAAACCTAAATGATAATACAATGAGATGAAGAGCGAGACACACGCTGATTGCATTAAAATTGAATCAAAATAATTCGCATAATCGCATGCCAGTAATTTAATAACAACAACAATAGTTGTATTTCTAATTAATTCAAATTTGGCTATGCTAAACTGCTCTTACAGATTGGCGATACATAAACCAATGTTATTGAATATTAATTTTGCAAACGTTAAAAATATTTGCGAAAGAACTCACATCAGAAATAGCAGAATGTACACAATATTATTACGCTCTGACTTTCGACTTGTACTTGATACTTGAAACTGTAAACTATGAACTAATTTTAATGTGAATGAAATAATGAGTATTTTACCCGATTTTCTGTAGAGATGGGGGGAATATATCACAATAACACCAGAGTTTTTGTCGTGCAGAATTTTGAGAACCACTACACTGACTACAGAAGTTAACTAAATAATTTTTGGCATTATGTCAAACTGGAGCACTTTCCTGGATTGTGGGCTGGAGCTGGAGCACTACTACAAGGCTGCCTGGCTAGACTGCCAAATCCGAAATTGCCGGTATGAAACAGCAGGGAGCTTCTGTCTCACTGTTTTGACTGCCTTGCCCACTTGCATTTATTTTGCCTCTGTGTTCCGTGTCTACGTCTGCTGCACTGCACCGTTCTGTTTTCAGATCATTTCGCTTCAATCTCCTTTCCTTCACAACCTCTTCCCTTCTTCTCCCTGTATTTTTACAACACTAATCCTCGCTCCGTTTCCTTCCTTGCAGCTTCCGCTCACTCTACAATCCGCAGCACTCCGCTTGCTCAATGCATTACATAACACGAATTCTCACCCACATCAAATTCTATATGCACCACCTTCCCTATCTCAAATACCTATCTTCTCTGCATCACTCATGGTACCGTAATTTTAATCATTCTTTCTAGATATCTCGGAATTAAATCACTGCGTATCAAACCAACTTTATAAAATCATGCCAGTGCCTATCCTTGCCTCATTGGGCCCTGCTTCCATCTAAATCCCATTTTTCTGCTTAACAATTTTGGCCCTTGATTTTAATATTTGCAAACAGAAAATAGGGTACATGAAGAGGGCAAGGGCGTATCCAGGAGGATTTCGTTTCAGGGAAGACACGAAACATCGTAGATTATTAACAAATGTCACTTAACGCGTGTAGCACTTAAACTTAAGCGATTTTGCACATTTCTATGATAAAATAATCTCTTTTCGGGATTTCGAGGTTGACTTTACCCCTGATGGGGTAGGCCCTATGATCTGTGGGCCCTGGGCAAACGAACCACCTAGCTCAATTGTTGTTTAGCTACTGTATAATTTCTTTATTATTGTGAGCCCCAAGAGTATACCTAAACGTAATTTATGCGA
>JAQFYB010005938.1:0-13113 GCA_034694085.1 Pogonognathellus longicornis | reverse complement strand
ACACTCTTTTGTGTATAATTGACGTAAGTAATTCACTTGAACTGTCACACATACAAGAACAAGAAAACAGTTTGTGCTTTGTGCGTTCTCCCTGGTTTTATTCAAAAACCGATCTTCCTAATTATTCCAAACTTCGGAGGGCAGCGCGAAGCGCTGCCCTCCGAATTTTCAAAAACTGCCCTCTGAGAGGACAGCGCATCCCGCTGCCCTGCCCGATTTTTTTCAAAAACTGCCCTCCGGGCAGGGCAGCTCGAAGCTCTGCCCTGCCCGGTAGCGTTGCTACTGCCTCCTCTCTTGCCCTGCCCGGTAGCGTCGCTACCAAATTTTTACATTTTCTGTATGACTGGCATTTCGGCTCAAAGATTTGGAAGCACAGACGCAGGAAAATGCCAGGATAGCGCATGTGAATCATCATTCAATGCCTAGCGTGATAAATGTCGAAGAACGGAGGATTTACACTCAAGTATTTGTATTGGAAAACACATTTCGTACATACAATGTTGTAGCTTGTGCTTTCTCCAGGTTTTCACAGTGAAACTTTCCCGATGCAGCTGAAATTTGGATCAACAGGAAGCTTATCAGACAATTTTTTTTAACCTCCTGTATTAATTAGAAGCAAATTAAAAATACTAGACTGGTTAAAATAAAATTTAGTATGTTTAGCCACACTGAATCACAGTCTCAGCAAGGAAAATCCCATCTGTCACTAAAAAAGTCTGCTTTGTCTTGCAGAGAATGTAAAAAAACATTCAAAACTAAAAGTGGACTAAATTTACATCTAAGATATCATCTTCCGGAAAAATACCTTCTCAGAGTAAGAATATAATTTCGCAATAACGTTTATAAAAATTCAATTGTGCATATTCATTTTTAAAATTGATTTTGAAATTTATTACAGTGTGACTACTGTGACTTTACTAGTTTTCAAAAGGCAAATTTTTACAAGCACATTGCTGTGAAACACAAGAAAGACTTGGATGGTCAGTCAATTGTGGACGATTTTACCTGTCACCTTTGTGGCTACAAATGTGTTTTAGAAGATCAATTAAAATCGCATATGTCGAGAAAACACACGACTCACTCCAAAAAAGAGTTCAAATGCAATGATTGTGAATATGCCACAGTGGAGAAAGCCGCTTTGGAAAAACATATTAGAATTCGCCACACCAAACAAAGACCCTACTCTTGTGATAACTGTCGTTACAGGTATCAAAAATCCAGATTGAAAATGTGTACTTTCATAAATTTTTATGCATTATATGCCTTAAACAATTGGTTATTGTTGCAGAGCTCACACTGCAAGTGGAATGGCCCGTCATCGCCGATCGCATGAAAGAATTAAACCATACAGATGCTCTATTTGTTCGCTCTGCTATGCTGATAAGAAACGACTGAAAGAACATTGTATGAAACATTCTAACGAAAGACCATTTTCATGTAATTCTTGCAAGTATTCTACTAATAGACGAGACAATTTGAAATTGCATATAAAAAGAAATCATTTGGAGACCACTCAAATTACTCTACAGATCCCTAGCACTGTGTCTCATACTGACAATAATAACTGAGACAATTAAATAAATATTGATTTAATCCACAATAGACTCATGGGATAAGTTGAAGCATGTTTTTGTGTGTTAAAATATTATAAATTGTAGAATAAATATTTCCATCTTTCTACCTTTAACTATGAAACTTTTGTAGTATAATTTCATACGCGTAAAAAATATTAAGTAAATAAAAAATATTCCGCTGTGTATTCTGATGATAAGTGCACTGAAAAATATATTCCGGTTATTCAAGTATTTATGTTATTCAACTAATATATTTTTCATCTTCCTTTCAACACGTTTGGTATTATTATAATTTCATTGATATTCATATGACACATAGTAAATTTTTGATTTGGGAATCGAAAACATCATGGCAAGATCATACACAATTAAATGAGGAGATGACGAGAGAAAGATTGTAGTCGTAAGGAAACTTTATTTCAGAAAAATATGAAAGAATGTAAATCCTTAGTCTTTAAAATGGGAACACATACAGAGCCTATGACTATTACAACGAAATGGACCTCATTCCACATCAAAACTCATTAATGGCAACTAGAAATAACATTTATAACTATATGTTAACATAATATAAATAAAAGTTAAGATTATTTAAAAAATATTCATTACATTTAGCTTTTTTGAAACTTTGATATTCTTACATGTAGTATTATAATATTATATTCAGCACAGTTAGAGAAATTTTCTTCTCCTAGATTGCATTTCAGAAATATCTGAAAAGAGCTATGGAAAAACACGTACACAAGTATTTTTGTAAAAGTAATTTCGATAACGATAATTGTGCATTGCATTGTTACATCTACAGTAAGCGTATCTTAACAGAAAATCATAACAAGGAACACAACAAACGTGAAAATACACAACTTCATTACTGTCTACAGTTTCATTAAGTGTTGCAATCATTGGCATCATTTAACTAAATTAAACATTCCGTCTATTAGCTGCAATTACATCATTGCATTACTAGAGTAGTCATTTCACCTTAAAACTAAAGTTTTGTCCTCAGCATTATCGCTAATCGTTTGCGGTGCATATTTTGTACACCCTCTTCGTAGAATCTGATTGACCACAAACAGAATCTACATTATTAGCACACTATCTATATAAGTTGTTCAATTTTGATTTTCTCCTTTATGGAGTATTATTATATTTTCTTATGATAGAAACATCATGTCGCAAATTTAAATACAGTTAAATATCGTTATTAATATAGCATTAAATATCTCGTTAAACTAAGCGTACACAACTGGCAATCATTGTGCCACAAATATTCTAATATTTTGTTACTTTTGTGAGTATTGAACAATTACACATTTACTTAACACATAGTGGTCTGGTGACTGAGCTTTCTCCTAAAACATATTAATTATCAGTACATCATACGTGATAGTCATAGTGGCAAAAAATACATGTACAGCTTTCGTGAAATATTTATTATAACGTTACTTTTGTAATATTACGCCCGTATTTTCGTACTGGCCATCCTAATCAAGCTTCATAATTTTTCACGTAAATGTCTAAGGTATATTTTAAACCTAATTTACATGTGGCACACAAATGACTGGCAGAATGCTGTAGCTTATTAAGTCTTTCGTATAGGGTTTGTTGCTTTGGAAAAGTTTAAGATTTGGTCAGTTGTTTTAGCTGGATGCTTATGTAACTCCTTGAGCCCATCATTATTCGAGCCTGGAATTAAAGGACTACCATTCTGCTGCCAACATTCAATGGCTTCTGTCACAACCAAATCAGCAGAAGTTTCAGTTAGCTAGAAACAGAAAAAACACGTATTATTATAACATCAAATGATGTAGCATAAAATAGGATTTACAATTTCACCTGGTTGGCAGATTCGATCAGTTCCGAGACATTTTCTGCATTGAAAATAACTTGCCTTAGGGCAGATAGAAGTGAGATCGCTACGAAGACCATAATAATAGCTGAACCCCCAATAACTTTGTCCCAAACTCTACAAATACATCATTTCTTTAATAGCATGATTTTTTTTAGGATTTACGACAACAATTCGTAATTATAGCTTATTGTCGTAGTAATCATGTAATTACTTCTGAAGAGGTATTATGGGCAGTACATCTGCAAAACAATTTTCAAACCAATCCTCCAAAGGCATTGATTTCCAAATGTTCGACTTGACTAAATATCTATCATCATTTATATAGATATAAGACGTTTTCATTAACAGAGAACTCATTTGTAGCCAAAAATGTAATTAGAGGAATATTTTCATACCTGTAGAGTTCTTCATCTTGCTTCAATAACAATTTGTCTGTATAAGTGACCAAAGACGTTATTGTTGGCTTATATATTTTTAGCAGACGAAAAAATCCTTTTGACATCCAGTAAACAGCAGAATCACAGTCAATAATATCACTCAAGGCTTGATTAATTGTGATAAAAACACGACTTTCTCGAGTGGCAAGCTATACTCACATTTCAAAATATAAAATTATTTTCATAAACCAGTACACAATGTGGTGTGATAGTTAATGGAAACACAGTTATACCTGATTATGATAGTCTATTTTCAAATTCCCTTCTTCCAAGTACTTCATCAGAGTAAATAAATGAGATTTAGGTGTTTGCTGCTTACTAACTTGCAGAACGTGAAGCGTATGAGTTAAATCTCCGCACTGTTCATTTTGCTGATCGGTTACAAATTTGTGTTGCTCGCTATGTACTGGTAGAATATCTACAGGGACATTTTTATGACACAGTGAGTTAATTGATAGCCAAATGAATGATTAAAATTAAAAAATTATTAAGGTAGAACTACATTGTACCTAATAGCATTTTCCACAACAAGCTTCGATGCAAGGCAGGAACAGGAAAACGAAGAGCAAATTGGGTTAGTTTGTTTCTATCAATAGGTTTCTCTTTCATTAAAATCTCCAGTGACTTTTTCTCCTCTACCACGCGGAATCCGACTTTTTCATAGTAGTACGACCGAAAATTTCTTTCTTCCATTCTCCAATTTTCTCTACAGCAATAGACACACGAAATTATTAATTTACGTGTAAATTTGTTTGATAATTGTGACATTTCATTAGCTGATATTTTTCATGTTACTTACCAGAACCGTTGAACAACACTTGCGTTTCAAAATAACTGGGTAATTCTATAAATGCTAATGTTATATCGCAGTACATTTTACTGTGTAGATCTTACTTTACATGACATTCGATTTCTATGCTATTAATATCTAATACAATCTCTTGACAAACTTGTGTAGGTACATAATACATAATATCTCTCTAAACCCTCTGCTATCTATTAATTTAACATGGTTATTTCAGACAAGAAAGCTTGCCTAAAAGGACTAAACACTGATCACTTTGAATTTCTTAATAGCTGATTAAATTTGTAAATCTGCACACCGACTATCACACTCAAAATTGAATAGCATTTTAAAGCTACACTTTCAAAATCATTCTCGTGTTCGTCTGCGTTTTGTATGACTGGATTGTTGACTTGCTATAAATTGCTACACCTGTATTATTCGATTATATTTTATTGACTGAAACTCTACTAAGTTGTATATTACAGGTGACAGGATCTAGTTTACCATTAACTTTTGAAGCTCTCTTCTTAAATATAATTACTGCACTGTCTACTCCCACAATTGTTCACGGAGAAAATAGTTAGCAATAACATTTAATGTATAATGGCTGTACGATTAGACTTAAATAAAATAGTAGATATTTCTTACAGTGTAAGAACACTTTGATCTAGCATGATTATAATATCAATCAAAAGTAAACTATTAGATTGTGTTAATAAAATCTAAAATAGCCCTCATTAACAATATTTTCTTTGCTATCTGTATAATGAGTGTTAATTGCTAAGTGTACATAATATTATTATGCATGGATAAACTACATACATACAGCAGCGAATAATGTAATTATATTATCACTATATAGTGGATCTATTTTTTAACTTGCATCTTTTTTGTAACTAACAACTGTAACAACTAATGATTGTATCTGTCAACGAAAATTATTCGTGTGTGTTTTCTCCACTTACTGTCAGTTTACAAAAGCTGATGACAATATTATTGATTTCTAAAATTATTCTAACTGTACAATACAGTCCGAAGTACAGAAATTGAGAAAGTATAGAAAGCTGTGAATAGTTAATTAGACTGTGTGACAATTTGTGAGATTATTATTAGTAATGACACTGTATGATGTATGATAGATGAATATAATATCACATTCACTTGATTTCAATCAGTTAAAAGACAATTTACAGTGTTGGGATAATATTCTACAATGTATAAACGATTGCGGCTGAAAATAACCACATACCTACTACTATTTATTAGTACATAGGTATTATGTAGTTAGTTGCTAATATCAATTGGCAAAAGTACAATAGCTACTTACAATTTACAATTATTTGCCATTGTTTGTGAATGATAAATATTATAGCTATATTGACAACAGATACACTATGTATATAATTGAAAAAGAATTTGGATGAAAGTGAAAGAATCGAGAATAATAATATTATTAGGAATAGTTAGACATTAGGTTATGTAATAAGATGGTATTGATTTAAATAATTAGTCATTTACTGTGAACTAACTGTTAATGGATGTAGGAGAGTGTAATAGCTGTATGTAATTATATTGTTACTATGTGTGTGTGTATCACTATTATATAATATTTTAGTTAGTGACTATAGTTGCTCCATTTGTGTTGGTAATAAGATAATCTTAGTTAGCGAAGTCTCCTGATTTATTAGATGTTTGATGTTTGTCTACTTTAGTGCTAAATTACACAGATGCTCACTACTTGATTATTAAACTAGAAGGAGATGAAGTGAAATTTCCATGGTGGTGCTACTGGTCTGGAAGTGGCTGGAGATTGGAGATTGTGTGTATTGCATTTTGTGGAGTCTGAGATTCTCACCTCATGTGGTGTTTGTGTTACATCATAATAATAATAATATTATGTTTACAGTTTACAATAGAGACTGGATCGAATTCGGCTCTCAACTGGACACATGGGAAACATTCTCCTTCCGTCTATCAGGTAGTCTGGTAGTCACATCATAATCCCAGGAGACAGCGTGGCGGGGCATCAATTCTCAAATTCAGTCCTTTTTTCATATTATTATTATGTCATAACATAATATACCTATAGGCAATAATAAATATTTAAAACCCCGAATTTACCTTAGGTTCTAGTCACTAGTGCAAAGTAAACTGCGACTTCTTCTCCACATTTCCTTCATCTGTCAGTCTGTGTCAATCTTTCTCTCTTCTATTTATTTGCATACTGCATGTTTCTCTTTCTATCCATTTTAAGTGTCCTCTAATTATTCCACCAAGTGCAGTTTTAGTAGTTCTTTCAAATTTGCAAAATAGTCTTAGATATTATCAAATAATAATAATATGAGCCTGTAGATTTTTGTGGTGATTCATATAGTGCCTCAATAGTTCCTAGGGATTATACGGGTTTAGTGGTGGTGACACTCTTTGGTAGATTGTAGATAGATACATACAAAATTAGTCATTGGAAAGGAATCTAGTCCATTTGTGCTCGTTTTTTAATTTCATTTTAGTTGAAACCAATGTAAGTACAACCTGCTGTAAAATGATATTTAAACAAGTCTTTATAATTCTCCCAATTAAATAATTAGCAAGGATTGAAAACAAGGAAAGTTTTAAAGAAGAAAAGAGGAAAGTTTTAATACTAAATGCCTAACTATAAAGGATTCTGTTTTATGTGTAAATATTACTACTCGTTCTTTTGATTCACCTTTCAAAGTGAAGTTCTTCAGGGAGGTTTATTAATAAAAGTTTAATTGTCACTCGATTCCAATGATGGTCACTGTCAAGTTCCTCTAGGACAATAGTAATGATCCCCATCATCGCGTGTTTACCGGCATTTGTTTTTTACCAATCCGCATTTATTTAAGCAAGTAATTGATAAATGAACCTTTTGTTACTTACAATTAGCTAGTTAACTCCGGCACTCCTACATTATTCATTAAAGCAAATTAAGTACAACTATACAAACAAGCTTATCATGTTTTAAAAAATCCAACATGTTCATTTATTAGTCATTCCTGTATATAAATAATATTTAGTATAGTAGGTATGTCCATTACTACTGCCACTACTAGAAATTGCAAACGTAAAAATTTTGTATGCACAAGTTTAGCACAGGTCAAAAGTTTATCTTTGACTACTTTCATTTTGTGAATACGTGCCTAATACCAAACTACTACTATATATTACTGTTGTGTTCACATCAAATACAAAGTCCCTTAACAATGTACAAAAAGTCGATATTATACGTATAGTTGTGTGAATGTCGATGTGACAATGTTCTAGTAGTGATAAAATTGTAATCAGTTTCTTCACCTTGAAGGTTCCTTAACTCTTCACCATTTATATTTATATACTATTTATATTCTTCCTCGTATTCTCTAAATACTTCGTTCAGTTCGTTCTTCTTGCTTGTAAATTATGAATCTGCAGTTTTTCATCTACTACCCTAACTCCTAAGGTACAGTCAAACTTACTTGCAAATCTTTCTTATTCCATTCATTTTCTTATGGACTTACTTCAAGTCATGTCTTAAAGCTACTGTAGAGTAAATGACAGTTGTGTCGAGTGAAGCAGACGATTTTGATATATTATTAAATGAATTATCCAAGAATTATCGTAGTAAATGCGCACGCAAGTGAACTACGCTAAAAGAGATGACAAAAGTAAAATGAAAATAAATAAATGTTTAAGTACCTACAAAAATAGTACGTGTTCATTAGGTGTACATATTACCTGAACCTGTCTGTTACATAATATTTTATGTGGTATGTGTATTACGTGAACTGGGTGGGAATCAACTTTTTACTTTTAGCATTTCACATCTTGACAGCAAAAACAGGCTTGCAGTGTTATGATCTCATTGTACTAATGAATGATGTAAAGAAACGTGTACTTTATTTTGAAAAACAAGAATTATTCAATTACTACTACAAGGAATCAAAGTTTTTGGTTCTTAAAAATAATATCGTAGAAGTGTAATCATAATCAGGAAGAAACCGTAGGGGACTGTGAATAATGAAAGTGGAATATAGTTTTCTGAATGAGGAGCATCTAGCTGTGCTAACACGTGTCAACTGCATAGGTAATTCTAATGTATTTGTATAGCTGATCTGCAATATTATATCTTGAATATTAGAGTTAATACAATATTTTAAGTAAATATGTTCATAAATTGTTAGTATATTTTATTGTGTTTGTTTATATATTTCATTTGCCAATACTTGTTTCACGTAATTATTTAGTAAAAGGCTGAACTGAACTTACACGGCTAAATATACATAAATAATGAATAAAATTATGTTAATTTGGCATAAGAGAACTCATCATCGTTAGCTCACAATAGTTTAGTTTGTCATTTTGGCATACTTTCACTTGTATTGTTTAGATACATAAATACATGTTTATGATGATTTGGTTTTAGCTGCAGAATATATGATGAGAATATGATTGAGAGAGATTGTTCTTGTTATACCTACCATTAAATTGCAAAATCTATTTATGTAACTGCGACCGGCAATGAACGATGTAATTTATAGATCGAGTCTCACCTCATAATAATACTTGTCTACAAATTGCGCTGCAAGCAAAGACAAGAGACATAACTTTTATTGCACACTATATACACACACACACGCTAAATAATATGAGATTGAGAACCGGACATTTATATAGGTACATATTATACTAATTCTATTTTTGCAGATGTCGTATAGCTATGAGTATTTTCAGCTCATTAACTTCGACAAATTAATTATACAAGATTGTGATCCTGAAAGTTGAAGTCACGCTCTAATAAAAAAACTGACCACACTTGAGACAACAATACACTTTTATTTCTGTAAAACTTCTAGTTGATAATCCGTATAGAGTTTTTTGTGTCTGCATTCTTTTAACTATATTTGCATTTGCGCTTCTTTGTTTCCATGTTATGCAACAGCTTGCATACATGAAATTCTTATCTATAAATAACCACCTGCAACTATTTTTATTGCATAGCGAGACATTAACTTTATTTTTTTAAATAAACATCCAAATCTTTTTTAGTAAACTTATTTTCACCTTCAATGATTGTAACTAATGTATTTTACATAAAGTACATATAATATTTTATACTTTATAGTCTTTTGTCACACTGTACACCAGTGAAACAAGCTAAATTAACAATACATATTACTACATTAACAAATCATTAATTGAAATGTTTGATTATTAACAATTAACAATTATAATTATTTAAGTTATCTTCTTTTTTATTACTATTGGTAGATTAGAGTGATTGTTGGAAGAAAATTGTATTTTATACTTTGCTCATTTAATAAAAAATTACAAGTGAAAAAATAGACTGGAAAATTGTGAACGCATAATATTGTTATCTGAATGTTATTTTGCCATTTTGAGTGAATTTGCATGTATTGCAATGATGTCAATGTAGGCATTATCATTGATTTAGAGAATGTCGTTAAAATTTGGGCTTCAATTCTCCTACCCTTTTAAGTTTAAGTTGTGTGTAAATCTGTTTTCATTTCTGAAGTTTCCCTTTGATAATCATACTATTAAAATAGCTTCATTCAGAAATAGAGACAAAGATTTATTATTTCCATAAAGGAATATAAAGTTTAGGCATTAGAATAGATAAATGCGGTTTTACATATAGATATACAAAGTGAAAAAACCTGAATATACACTTTGTGTTTGCTTTTAAAATATTACCTACTTAGAATTTATTGTGTACGCGTACACGCTACTTTTAAACATCAAGTTTTGCATTTACCTTATTTTAAATTAACGTATTGACTATTGATGATTGACATGACCAGTCGCGTAACCAGGGGGCAGGTGCACGTACACCCCATTAATGCGTAGAATATCTAAATATTAGGTGATTTTGCCTAAAAAGTTTAAAAACTTGGAAAAAAATTTACGTTGGTTTTGACATAATTGACTCCATTGCAACGAGCTATTATGGATTCGTATGAAAATTTTGCCCTCCCAGAAATCAATTTTTGTAAACAAACCTGCTGCGCGCCCCCCAAATTATACTCCCGGCTACTCGACTGGACATTACATGGTAGATCACTCAAACGTTTACAAATAAAAAAATCTTCAAGATCAATAATTGCCAAAATTATCTTCGTGAAATTAAAATGTGAAACGTGTCATTTATTTATTATTATATTATCAATGTCAAAATCATTAATCATTTATTGATTTTATCCATGTCAAAATGAAATGGTTTTTTCACGATGGTTGTCATCACAATATTTTCCACTAAATTAATTATCTTGTTTCCTTCTGACTCTGAAATTGTGGGTAAGTGGTAAGTAAAAGCATCTTTTTCAGTGTCGATGACGGGGTTTGTCAAGATTTCTATTGATACTGTTATTGCCAATATTTACTCAGGGTATCATGGAAAGTCAATAAGTTGGACATGTTTTCATGTGTCAGAATCTGAGTACAAAACGTTGTTTGACAACTTTTTCCATGATAATAGAACATAATTTTACACAGGTAAAGTGAGCATTTTCGGAACTGGTAGCATGTAGCATTGAATAATAATCAGTCAAGATAAAATATATTGAACATTTTGATTGATTATTGTGTGAATTCCAGCTTCTAAAAAGGAACTTGCATCTGTTTTCATATCAAGGAAGTACCTACGATTCAATTTCATTGACATAGACTTTGGTTCGATCGACGGAAATAAAAAGTTGTTAATTAATAGTATCAGCATATTATATCTCCAATTGCTTTAAGCACGACATTTCGTCGGCACATGACAAAGCAGATTCATAAGTTCCCAATGCCCACAGTAATGGTAATAAGTAATTTGGGTTGTAAATTTTTCCATCTGTGGCATGTATGTATATAATATATAGAGCAGTTGATGGGACCGACTTTTTTCAATCCCAACCCCAAGCTCTTTTTTTGGTCCTTTCTTTTGACTCCAACCCCATAATCTAAACTAAAAAAATTACAACCCCAGCCCCATAATCCAAACTAAAAATTTGTACAACCCCAACCCCATAGTGCAAGATGATATAGCACCCCAACCCTACCCTAAGCAAGAAAAATTTAACTTGCTAATCCTTTACTGAATGGCAACATGGTATATGACAACATTTGATATATGTATATTCAATCAGAATACCAAACTTAAAGGTTGGAAGCATCTTCCCCAACCCCATATAAACCCACTACTCTAGTATATAGATAATAATAACAACATCTTTGATAATTGAAAAATGTTTTCCGCTATTTAAAATGGACAGGCTACTAATTTAGAGTTATATCGAATGTAAAGTTTGAGTATAGTAAGAATAAAACAAGAATACAAATTTTCTGTAAAAATTGTTCTTTGATCCAGAGAATTAAAATTAATATAATATTATACATTTTGTTGTTTCAAGCCTTCAAGGGAAAAAAGTGCTTTTGAGGAAAAGAGTATTTGCATCAAATGATAATAATATACAAAATTACAACCTCTTTTGCTCCCGACTGCTGACGTACAAATTACATCATTTCCTTATCAGTGTATCTAACACTGTAAGCCCATAATGATTCGCATAATATTTTGTATTTCTTTCTGTTTCATATCTTTCGGTTTTTCGGAGCTACACATGATTTTGATTATTAATTATACAATTATGAGCAAATCAGCTATAGGTGTCCTGTTTCATAAAATAATATTATTGGTTCTGCGTGTTTGTCATTCGTAGTGATATTAAAGCTTAAATACCAGCATAACAGATATTTGAAAATGGTTCTATAATATTATATTTGCACTACTAAAGTTTTGTTAACGATAGTTATTGAGGATTCTACCTTGTTTTCGAGTGATTGGTATACACTACACAGATTTCGGTATTTTTTACTTGTTACATAATAATATAAGAAATAACATCATATGAAACGAAAAGTTTCATACGAATACTAATTCAATATTAACGTCTTGACACCCATAATACATATTTCCCTTTTGCATGTGCTAATTCTAATAGTATAGGCGTAAATGAGTGCAGTACAGTGAGTGTTCAATGAAATTATTTTTGACACACAAGACAATTCTTATAGGTACTTAATATATGAAGGACTTATAAAAGGCAGTCAGATATCGAGACAACTACCCTCAGGAGAAACCTGTTGCTTTGATAGTCAAAAGGGTGAAGGATTATTAATTTAAAGGTTTGGTATGGGGTTTATTTATATTTGTCAACCTTTTTCTCTGCGTAAGTTAGGACAGTGTTTTCTTATACAGAAGCACGATACTAAGGAATTGAACGAACACAATGTTGTAAACTTGTAAAGAGTGTGGGGCGTGGGACACCTAATTAGTAATGCATAAATATTTCTATTTATAAAATAGTATCCATGCTCTTTCGTTTCTTTCAGTGGCTATCCTAGGTTCAGTGGGCCCTGGTTCAAAATTATCATTTTGGGCTTCAGTGGGCCCTTTACTATGAA
>JAQFYB010005937.1:0-13114 GCA_034694085.1 Pogonognathellus longicornis | reverse complement strand
TTTTATTATTAAAAGACTTTAGTACCTACTTCGACTCAGTCAGTTCACCCTCCTCGTTTTCCTCTCCTCCTTTTTCACCACCATTTAACCCAGCCTAGTTATTTATGAGCTTGATATGTCTTTTTTGGATTTTTTTCCTTTTTTTCTGTAAGAATAGTACATAGAGTACAACACAGCTACTCAACTACTGCTCCGGCTTCCTTTTCTTATGAACAACCCGAGGAATGACTGTATTGCTCTGTATGTATCCTTGTCATCGTTTCCCTTTTTCTTTTTTTGCCTTGACTTGGCTCGGCTTAAGGTATTTTGCGCCTTACTTTACATCACTTTACTGTTAGTGTATAACTCACGAGGTAGCTCCGCTAAGTATTACATTTTACACTCCTCCTATTTGCTTTGGTGATTCTTACGTTTCTTTACCGTATTCTTTACGATTACTTTTTCTCTTTTCTACTACTACATTGCTATTGCTATTACTTAGGTGTACTAATATGTGTATAGGTACCCCGTTTCAAATAATGGTATTAGCAACTCACTCACTTGCATCTTTACAGAGAGGCACCTTCCTTCAAGTTGGCTTGGCTCGCTTGCAGTTTTTCTTACAAGAAAGATTTATTTTCCGAAAGATATTAAAAATCACACCCGACTTGGTGACAAATATTGCCAGACTTGAAGCATACATTTTCTTTCTTTTCTCTCTTCAACAACTTCACTTTATACAGGCAGAAACGCATTCGGAGTCGCGAAGGATAAAAGTGAATGAATAGAAAGAAGCCAGTAAGTGACACGGTTATTGGTTGACGAGGCGGATGAAAGGCACACCAAGTTAAGACGTGCGTGTATTCTACTACAACAGCTACGAGCTGGAGCTACACACAGTCCAAAGATGTAATATTACATTACACTTCCGTGTCCGTGTCATTGTCCGCTGTGTTGTACTATGTATATAGCCGTGAAATTTTATAACATTATGTCACCCATGAATGAATAAATAGATGGATGGATGTTTAAAATTCATTTTTTCTGTCGCTTTGTGGAAGGAAATGAAAAGTTAAGCCTTGTAGTTACTTCGAATGTTTTCTGTATACATCTTTCGTAGCATCTTGTCTATAAACTTGAATGATAGTATGGCATATTTCTACATTTTATTAATACTACATACCACAGCATTTTTTAACTACACTAAATATAAAAAAGTCCTTGTAAACTAAGAAACTACATATTAATATGATATTAACCAGGGTACAAGTTTAAAAGTGTTTACTTGTCTGTTTTAATAAGACTCAAGTTTGATGTATAAACTCATTGATAACAGATAGTATCATCTCCGCAGTGTACCTACCGTGTTTAACGTGTCGAGTGGAAAAGTAAATGAAGAAAGAGAGAAGAGAGAGTAAAAGAAAGCTGTTCCATCAAAAAGTCTGTAACCGACGAATCTAAAAGAGGAAAAAGTGCTCGATGACTTGAATACGCCGGTATAGAACTATTAGCTATGTAGGTACAAAGGCATAAGAAAAAAGGCTTTACGAAGGCAAAAGTGATGCCATGAGAGAAATAAAGCACAAGATGCCTTGACTTTCTCTCTTAAACATTTACTTGCATCTTCTTACTTATAGTTAGCATACATCAACATCACGCTGCCTTACGTTATTAAAGTTTTCTACCTCCGGATGCGAATTATTACGCAATAGACATCTGCATTACATCTTTAATAATGTAGAGGCCTTGCTTATAGGATTTCTTCGAAGGGAAAATTACATGCTTTATACTTCTGAGAAAAGTAACTCGAGAGTGAAAGAGAAAGGAGGGAGACCATGAAGACAAGCCCAAATATTCTGGTGTCCCGATCCTGGAAGAAATTCTAAGGAACCTGCTACAGTACATACTACATACTATATACTACCTGTCTCTCTGAAAGATACTAAGTATAAATAGTTACTTTATATTATATAATATATACTCTATCATATGGATATACAGAGAAATGCTTCATGCTTAATAAGGATGTATATGCATATGTTTATGTGATGATATATACCTCCAGTAGTGAAAGTTAACAGAAGCAAATCATCCATGGATGAAAAGAAAGAGACACCTTTTCATTTTATTATACATGCATGAGAGAGAAAAGATCTTGAGTTCTGTCTGTAGAATGTATACACAGTTTCTCACAGTTGAATTCTTCCAGGATAATGCTGACACTATAACTTACTTTCTGCATCAACATCCAGTCGTGTATGTCGTTCAAATTTACTTTCTTACTTACAAAAGAGGTATCAATTTCTCACACACAAATTTCAAACACGTGTAAAGAGTAGTGGTATAACGAAAAAATTATAATAAATATTTCAACTGTAAGTAACCAACTTAGTTTTTACAATTTCGATCAAAATTCACACTTTGAGTGAGCTGTTGGACAATTTCATTTTTTCCCTCAATATATTTAATTCATTAATACAGTGTATAAATACAGATTGACATTGTTTTTCTGTTCTCAATTAAAATAGTTTCGCAGGATGAAATTTATTTTGCGAAATTATTTGCTTGGAGTGGTGTAGTGTTGGATTTGTTGAGTTGAGACAATTGTAGCAGTGTAGAATAAAGAAACCTTAGAATCTATATATTGGAACTTGTACGATGAGATGCTAAAGAATTTATTGCATCTCGTCATCAGCATGGCTTCCATGATTTCTAAACTAATGATTGTGGTTATAAAAAGTTATATTGATGATGTTCATACAAAGTACAAGTCAAACTAAGACAATGCAATATGCCTTATCAAATGACAATACCCAATGAACGTAGACAATTTTAGCTAATATATAACATAAAGGGAACACAAACTCTGTCCGTGTAATACAGTTCGTCTATACAGCTATTTATGTACATAGATGGACGGATTGGGAAAGTAAATAGGAGAGTAATAAGTATTAGAAGGAAGAAAATGATGATGATAATGATGATGATGAGAAGGAAGAGGATGATGTGAAAGTCTGTCATGGTCTTCTCATTGTTTTCTGATGTGATGTCTTTAAGGATGGGAAACTGGCGTTCTCTGCTATCTCACATAATATATTAGCCTCGTATTATCTCGTACAGATACATTAAGTGTAACTTGTTAAAGTAAAGTAACCCGAACCGGGATCGCGGAACATTCTCTCATTTTCTACAGATAGTTTTGTAGGTCTGGTTCGGTTGGATTGAAATGGATTGCTTAACTTGGGTTGGTTTTTGTTTCGTGGAACATACATAGATAGATATATAGCATGTGTAACATTATACACTTTGTGTGTACTGTAATATAAATTGTAGTTGTGTTCTTCCGTCGTCTCCCTCAGTCCGTGGTTACTTTCATCTCGTCTCATCTGTTCCGTTCTCTTCTTTAGAGTTGAAGTACCTTTGTCATGCTATTGTCTGTGTGTATGTATGCTCAAGTACTACTGTATACCACTACGAAATATAAAATTCTTATAGAGTTCTGCCTAAATTTTACGTAGGTATATATTTGTTATTTCATCTTACTTATGGTAAGTAGGCATTCCAGCTATATATGCTATGCGAAGGTATATTATACAGATAGTGCGTAGGGTATGGTATATTTTACAACTTAATAGCACAATGGGCTTATTATTATGGTAAATGATAGATTGCTTGATGGATAGATAATTTACTTAAATACCTACTTCATACAAGACTTTTATTTTTCCACTTTTATTTTTTAGTCAACCTACGTAAGGAGAATTTACCTACTTCATATTCATGTAGGTATGTTTGAACCTTGCTAATGCCTTTGCCTCGTTACTTGCACATCCATTGTTAGTAATTGTCTTGCTGTGCTATATAAATTGGCTCGATTTTACTTAAGTATTTTACAAATTGTGTTACATTTTCATATCCTAGAATTCTCAACTCATTGCCCTTCATTACCATAACCAATAACGATTATACAGCTACATCTGTTTGAGTTGCTATAAAAGCATCCATAATCCATATCCACAATAAATATATAATTTTTATAGATTAGCATTTATATAATTCTCATATTTATATTTCGTTGGATTAATTATCGTAATATTCGATAAAGTATAAATTAAAGATTTCAGATTCTTCGAATAAAAGGTTGTAACGTAGTTTCGTAGAACTGAGCAAAAATCTGAGTATTTTCAGTATTAATCGTATCGTTTTTTAGACGTATCCAAATAGAGTTGCTAAATTTTTTCATCGGAAATTTTCCGAATGGTGAATGACGATATTTTTTGTGTTAAAAAATGTCTCTAGGTGTAGCTGCTCCATAAATAGACAATTGTACCTTTACATTTAATATCTTTGTGTACATATAAATAGTAAATTGAAAACTGGTGCCGAGGAATAGTATGTGGACGATTATTGCTATTGAACAACATAAATTTGCGGAAGCTAGGTAGATATTGTGAAATCTCACCATGCACAGGATTCCTGCTAGGATCACATAACTACAGACATGAAAAGCCCTTTTGCTATCGTACGCAACTACGCATACACACTGTGAAGCGTGGTAAATACATCTGTAGGCTAACTTTTCTTTCTCATTATCATTTGCAGTGTTTGGTTGGTAGACTGAGGATGCTTTCTCCGGATTTAACTTTGAATGAGTCTTTAGAAGTTTGGAACTCGTACACACAACTAGAACTGACTAGGAGCGACTTAAGTTGTTGTGCGTTGTATATATGAGTAGTGGAGCGAAGCTAATGCGTGAGTATGAATACTCACATAAGTTTAAGAAATATACACAAAACACAATACACGAAGTAATCCAGATGTTATACCAGTGGCAGACAGAACACCACGACATGAGACTACAATAGGAAACACGGTGAGCGTGGAGTAAAATGCAAGTTTTAAGAGTGGATGGTTGTGTTTCGTGAAATGAATGGAAAGTCGAGTTCTTGAGTTCTTTCAAATAGATTTCTGGTGTTCTGGAGTGTATTGTGCCGTAAGTATTGTGCGATCATAGATCTACGAAGTATGTAGTAGACCTACGCTTTTTAAATGGTTATGATGACAAAGGGGAAAGCTTTCATTGTCTGCTTGTTGTTCGCTACTGTGTTTCTACGCTCCGCGCGGTTACATCCTCCTCCTAACTTTCACTCGGTGACTTTTAATCCTACAAAGGCTTCATGAGTCTTTAATGTACGAAGAAGTCCGTATCCATAAAAACTTAGCTGATGTCAGTCAGTAGCGAGACTCTTCGTTTACTACTCTCATAAAATAGAGTAACGACAGCAGTCAATGTCTATACGTATTCCTAATAGGTAAGTGGCATGGGGGACTCTTCAAAGAAACTTCAGCTCATATAGGTTCAGTTCCTTATGGAAAGAGATAGAGCCATTGCCTTCGAATTCACTTGCACCAGTTTCCTCCGTTTTGGGCTCTTTTCTCAATAGAAACTTGTATTCTGTATGTAGCATCCATCCATCCATTTGTCTATAGCTTTTGACTTGAGTGTTGTTTTGTACACTGGCAAGAAATGTGGAAACGTTTTCATTGTATTATTCTATGCTATGCATTCTACTGTACTGTGCTACACTATTTATGTAGACTTTCTTTATTCCTCCACCAATCATTTTCATTTCCTGTTTTTCTGTTCTGGAGTATGAATGCATGTACTCATTTTGAAATTAAAACTATTCACGCAATGATAGTTTTGTGCAATAACCTTTTACACAAATGCTTCGTGTATAATATACACATTCATTTTGCTTTTTGTTTTGTTCTCATCAGAAAGTATGCTAGCCCATTTGTGTTTGTGTAACGAGTGTAATACAGATGAATACTAAGAAATGTTTTTCAAATTGCATGAACCTATATGGTTCAAGTAAGTAGTTGTGTTGTAGAATATGCAAGTAATCTCAATGTTGGTTGTAAAAGTAAAATATAGAGGAATTACAATGTGTATTCTAGGATGATCCTCCTCCCCTTGTCTGAGTTAAGTTTCGTTTTTAGCGGAATTTAATATCCGGCTTTTGGGGAATTTTGGCATGTCGGAAATTGCCTTTAAAGCGCTACCCTCGCCTTCTCTTCAGTTTCACTTCTAAGTTCTTTCCCCCATTTCTTTACTTTCGTGGAACACCATACTTGAAACCATGTCAGGTAAAATTGTTTCTATAATGTTTGTATTGTATTGTAGTATGTATATACAATTCTTGGTGTAGTAATCTGTTATAGATTTGGGTGGAATAACTGGGAGGTTTGGTGTATTCATATTAAGTGTATAGTTATTTGAATACCTACGAACGTTTAAAAGGTTTTCTGAGTGCATGTTTCTTCATTTAATCTTTGCTTTGCACAACTCATGGCGTGTGCAGTTAACTCAATGCATTCATCTTTAGGCAGTAGTCGTTTTCCTGGTTTAAATTGTATATATGCTATATAATAGGTGTCAAGGATAATGAATCTAATGATCTCTGAAACTTTTCACCTGCTATTATTATTATTACTTTGACTTGAGGGGAGAGAGTGGTTTAGAGGGAAAGTTCTGTTCACAGTCTCAGCCATTTTCCTCACTTTTACTTAATAGCTTGGTAGTAGAGTGTAAGTAAGTAGAGTTGACTTAAGTATATGCGGGTTTGGCGATAGATAAGGGAAAGTATCTCTAAGTAGGTCTTCAAGAAAAATGGAATCGACATAATAAATAACTGTTTTGAGGTCGTTGAAGACAAATGAAAAGTCTAAGGAGAGGAATGCAGCAAAGTGCTCAAAAGAAAAGTAGGATCTCCATTGTTCAACGTTAGTTTGTAATTTGACATTTTTTATGGGGAAAACTGACCAATTGGTGACGGTAGATAGATGATGAATGAGAAATAGCAATTGACTCCACATGGTTGAAATGAAACTCTTGGGGGAAAAATGAAAAGCTCTGTCTGTCCATGTCCAAGTACACTTGGCTTGAACTGGGCAGTTAAGTTTTTAGACTTTTAGAGAGAATACTGTGACTAGAAGCTTTTGAGAACAAGACTCACAGCTACAAGTCATAAAATAAAGATGTTGGTCAAAAGTAAATCCCAAGTTACCGTCTTACAGCCCATTTAAATCAGATAGGGAGAGCCATTCTAGTCTCGTAAAAAAGTAGCTTGGCTTTCTCATGCCCTGCTTCTTTTTCCTGCTTACGTATGTTTCCTCAGTTTTGATTTTGAGCTAGTAAAAGGCCGAATTTTCGTCCAGAGTTGGTGGGTCGACGAGTAAATGTGTATGTGTGGTACAATGTGGTCCTTGGTTGAACACTTACTCACCAGCGTAGTAAAAGTATTACAATCTTTGTAAGTTAAGTTTGAAGGTAGTCATTGTTACGTTGAACCGTTGAACTAATGGTGGTGAATAGAATGTAGAAGTTGTAAAGAAAAGAAAGCAACGCTCTTAAATCAAATGAAAAGAAACCATAAGAGTTTTGGCTGCAAGTCAAAATGATTTTTTGCACTCGTTTTCAGTTGAAACCACGAGCACTGACTGTGAAATAAGTACAGAGAAGGAATCGCATGTATTACTCCAGACATTATATTCTTGCTTTAGATTTTACATTATATTTTTCTCTCTTTGAGCTTTTTAAGGAAATCGTAAATGGAAGTAGGAGCTATAAATTACAAAGATTTAGGGTTTACAGATTAAAACCTTAAGATTATAAAGTTTTTTTTAAAGCTGACTGACTGTTTTTATGTATTTATAGCTGTGTGGTTACATGAGTGCTTTTGGTCTTCATGTCTACAAGTACTTTTTTCACTCTTTAATTAACTATTTTAATTGGTAGTTCAATGTCAAGTGTGGGTCTATTAATATTTTTATATAAAGTATTTTCACCACTTGTTTCTAGAGTGGACAAACTTATAGGTGTAGTGTATAGGTAAAGGTAAATACATACAAATCATTAAAGAACGAGTAAAACATCATAGGTTTTCTATAAGTAAGAAAATATAAAACTTAAATAATAATCGTAATCCTAAGTACTAGTGAATGAACAGAGGTTAATCATGCACGCGTACACATATTGAGTAATTTAGAAGCGATGCGATGTGTTCAGAATACTTTTGTACAGCTGTTCATAGAAAAAATATAAATAGTTTCAAATAAATAGCTGAACTTAACGCATAGATGCTGTAGACTATTTAACACATTATTTTTAAAACAAGTTCAGGAAATGTTCGTGTATGTATGTGAAGTACACTTCTTAAAAACTGAGTTGTGTACTGTGTCTATGTGGTTTGTGTTTCAAGTTATTATTACGGGTAGGTATTTGTAGCTATGTATACATATTAGGTGTAGGCTTAATGTATTATTCGTTTAATTCTATGAAATCCTATGTACGTTTATATACGAACATTCGATTAAAATCTCTAGTTGTATGTTTTATAGTTAAAATGTCTAATTATAATTTGTTTCATTCGTTTACATACATATAGTTACGTTTGTGTATTCTAGTTTATAATATATATTATGCACAACAATATTTATCCGATTCTAGTGTATTGCTTTCTGAATATCCATCCTCTAGCCTTACTGTACACTGTTACATAGTACAATAGTAATGAGTAAGGAAGGTAATCGTATTATTTGTCATTATATTATACATATACAATTAATTATTGATTTACAAACTATTTATTTATTTACTATACCAAAACACTGGGGACTTGTTTGACACGGTGCATACTGGGGAAGTCGGGGTATTCGTAATGGAGGATGACCGGAGGCTGATGTTGGTGAATTTGTTTTTGTGGAGAAGAAAAGCTCATCTGATTGAGTTGATGTTGAGGCAGTGGACGAGATACATGATTCGGAGTGTGTTGTTGCTGGTGGTGATGTTGATAGCCATTGAAATCCATTGGCATTCCCATTGGGAGCGTCCCATTACCATTCCCGTTTACAACATTGCCATTGCCATTACAAAACAACATGTGAGTTGGGGTGCCAAGAGCTGATTTTCCATTTGGAATACTCGCATTGAAATTGGGAGTGGGCGGCAAATCTCTTCTGAGTACAATCATCGAGTCAAATAATTTTTCCGGTTTATCCGGTTTCTCTTTTTTGTGGCCACTGCAACACTTATTTCGACAAAAAGTACACAGGCCACACACACAACACATCTTGATCCCCAAAGTGAGAAAAATAAGAAACAAAATAGCGGCTGCGATGCAAATAACCATAATCTGGAAATGGTCTTCTTGGGAAAAGCACTGCTCAAAGTCTGAGCGCTTAAGATCTTTGACGAGAATTCCAGCAAAAATGTCTGGTTGTTGACAACGGATGCTAAACAAGTGCGAGGGGAATTGGGGAGTGCTGAGAGTGAAAGTGTTTTTCGGAATAGATTTATTCGGACTGAGATGTCTTCTGGACACATTGCCACTAGAAATAAAGGCAGACGGATAGTTTCCATCGCTATTGCTATTGCTGTTAATGTAGTTATTGAAATCGTCTGTGATTTGAAGTGGGTGAGGTTGCTCGTCTATGTTGTTCACGACATTCATGTCGTAGTCTGAGTTGGCTTTATTGAGAAATTGGAAAAGAGCAAAGGCAGAGCAGTTGCAATCCGTAGGATTCCCTGTCAAGTCCAAGCTTTTCACGGCAACGGACGCTGGAGGATCGAAGAACTCTTCGGAGAGAGAAGAGATTTGGGCGTATTTGAGAGAGAAAGTCTGGAGGAAAGGTTTATTGGTAAGAAGAGCAGCACTGAGCTGTGTCAAGTTTGATAAATAGTCTGCTTCGAAAGTTATCAAGCGCGTGTTATCAATGAGAGCGTCTCGGTTGATGAGATGGACACCGGGGTTGTCACTCACACGGATAGTCTCAATGTGCACCAAGCTACGGAAGGCATTTTTGGGAATCTGATCGGAAATCCGGTTAGAGGAAAGGTCTAATTGACGGAGGGATGAGCCGAGTTTTTCTAAAGCGTCTGTAGGAACTCTTCCCAATCGATTTTGGCTCAGGTTCACCCTCTCCAGTTGACCAGGGGAGAATGCCTTGTCTTCTAAAGTATGGATGTAATTGCAACATAAATTGAGTTCCTTGAGAGCTCCGAATATCACCAAACTGTGATCCTTCACGCGGGTTAATTGGTTCCAGCTTACATCCAGCACTCGAACGTTTTTCAAAGTCCAACTGGAGCCACCCAGATTACTGCCACCACCCCCAATAACAAAACTTTGACTCGGCTCGATCACTTGGATAAAATTAAACCTGGCACTGATTTTCTCCAAGTTGTCTAAGCCTCTAAATAAATCCCAATCTAGAAACTCGAGTCTATTTTTGTCTAAAATGATTTCACGAACGCTTTCCATATTCCAGAAAATCTCTCGCTCCACTCTTTCCATTTGGTTACCTTGCAAGTCGACAATTTCCGTTCTCGTCAATCCCGCAAACACACCGTTTTCGAGGACTTTGATTGAGTTGTACGAAACATTGAGAACACGAAGATTGCGGAGAATCTCAAAGTTTTGCGTGCCCAGAGTTTCAACCGCGTTTTGCGAAATATCTAACACTTGCAATTCAGAGTAAAATTGCAAAGAAAGAGCAACATCTTTTATTTGGTTGCGAGCCAAGGATAAGAATTTGATTTGGGGATTGAGAAATATTGGCACGACTCGGAGGTTGCCTGCCGAGTGACAGTCAACCAACAGTGCGACGTCATCACAGGAACATAGTGGAGGACAAAAGGAAGACGTGCTGGACAAGTTCCAGTTGAAAATCAGCAAGAACAGAAGCCATGGCAAATTTTGATGAGTTGTCTGATGACCCAACAAATTCCCCGACAAAATACACGATGAATTTCTCTCTTGTTTTGCTGAACCTCCTGTCATTTTCCCTTTGCTGCTAGTTCCTCTTCTCACGTCCATGACTCTGCAAATATTAATACAAAATGAAATGAAATATTTATTGCACATCCCACAGAACAAATAAGAAAGATATTATTTTTAGTGCACAGCTCTTTGCTGGACAAGCGTTTCATCTCAGACCACTTTTTCCTCAATGTGTGTGCATTGTGTATCGACATGCGAGATATATTATGAAATAAACTACCATCCACATCCACTGGACATCTTCAAGTACACACTACACTGCGTACTATTTACTTTTCTCTCTCTACCACGACATGATTTAACAACACGAAGAATCAAGTCGTAATAATCTTCTTCACTATACTAAGATTATAATTTAGACGCAGTTGATCAAGATAATGCTGACTTGGCATCTTGAAAAATATTCCAAGGAGAAAGTTGTCTCTACTTTTCCTTGTATTCACTAAAATACTACAGATAGTCCCTGCTACATGCACACAATGATTTGTGTAACAAATATATCAAAGGCTTCTGTAATGTTATTACTTTGTTAAGACTAACAAAATAATGATAATGATATACGAACATCGAATACGAATAATGATATTCCAACATTCAAATATTACATACATGTAGCGTATTATAAGATTTGATGAGAATGTCATCATAAAACGAAGAGAAAAGGACAAGATAAGCACAAAATAATCCTGAATAAAGAAAAGCTGAAGCCACACTAAAGACAAGACATAGAAATTCAGGAAGAGCCAAGGGTTTACCGCCAAGAAATAGTGCATACACAGAAAAGGTAAGCAAAGTGAAAGAAGGCGAGATAAGTCACGTCACTCACGTTCTGAGATGAGTGCATGCAGCCAAGCCACAGTTAAGTTAAAGTGAAGCTTAACGTTCCGTTAAGTAACATTACGTATAGCATTAAGCTCACGGAACAGCAAAGTCAAAACAGGTAAACCAACACAACCTCTACTTGTGATTCAGAAGCCACACAGTCTAACGTCTCTCATTGTGCCCTCATACTCACATCAATGTTCACATTAAAAGTACATACGGGCACTTGATAAGACTCAAGAGTTATACTCCGTAATGAGGATATTACCATCACAGCAACACTTTTATTACACGTATTTATGTAGTAGCTACCTAAAATCTGGCAAAATGCTCTACATGTAATGGCTATATAACATAGCAGCTATAGATCATAAGGGCAATGAACATAAGGATTTGGCAAACGTAGTGTATAATAATATACGCAAAGAAAGGGCACACGTATGTTTCAACAGACTAAATGTGTGCAAAGCTAAAATTTTATACAAGACACATGTAATGGGTAAGCAGTTCTACCTTGTTACCTTCTTTTACTTTCTCTTTGCATACACACGAGTAAATGAGTGTGAAACTAGCCGTGCTTACAACAAATAACTTTTTTCCTTCAAGTAAAAGCATCCTTGAAATAACATTATTCTTTCATCCTTAACCACTGTATAATAAAGAGCACCAAAAATGGTAAATGATGGTGAATGAAATGTCCTCAAATGTGAACTGTAACTGTTTTGCATTTGTACAAGAAATTACCGCACCGACCACATTGTAGTCATATGACATTTACTATGTATGTATGTAAAAGTACACAGAATAGCACACTTTATAATAATATATACACGCAAACAAGAGAGAAAATTCTCATGAAAGTTGAAAAGAGTGAATCGTGTCATCCGCGAGAATGACTATATAGGTATGGTATAAAGCAATGTACATAAAATATATCTCAGTTGTCTCTATCTATGCTGGTACTTATTATACAATATTTGAGTATTACATACATAGTTTATATACACATGATAGTATGTGGCATGGCTTCAAGTATGGAATATGGACGATCCATCTGAGTGATAATAAAAGTCGTGAATAGTCCCGCATTATGTGAAGTGGAAGAGTAAGAAGGAACTTAATGTCAAGTCCTGTCTATCTCACATACATAAGAACTAAATAGTTACTTACATCTATCTCTCTGCGTACACACTACATGCCCACATCATAAAAATATCTTCTGCAGATATTGTAACTACTTACTCTCGTCTCTCGTGTAAGAAAGTCCGAAATGAAAATTCTACATTGTTAACTCGAGATGATTCCCCACTCAAATCTACGGCTAAGATCAGCTATTCTTTTTCTACTGCATTGCTTGGCATTTTTCCATTTCATTTCGCTTCATTACTCTCGCATCCATAGCTAATATTCTGAGAAGGTATTGTAATGTTGTCAGAACACCCGAAAACCTATATGCTCGTATATACATT
>JAQFYB010005936.1:0-13117 GCA_034694085.1 Pogonognathellus longicornis | reverse complement strand
ATTTGATCGTAACTTAACAATACAAATATCCTTTGTATTATACATTAGGTTTGAGTAGGTGCAAGGCTATTTGACATCTGAAAATAACTGAAGTATAGTGGTCGATTTTGTATGAAACCCGTAGGTCGAAACGCAAGATAATTGTTTTGGAACCTACTCAAATTGGATGTACTATTCAATGGCTATTTTCTTGCACAATTGTGGGCAAGTTGAAATAAAAGTCCTAGGACCATAACCAGCTTAACCGTACCTCACATGTGTATTTTATTTCTTACGCTTACTTCTGTCACTTCATCTTTCATTTTTGGCTGCCTTAGCTAACTTTTCTTCCTTGAGTTTAGTCTGCTGTTTTGTTAGAGTTAGTTTAGTCCAGCGATGATAAATTATTTCGCTTTAGTCGTTGGTTACTGAAGTTTTAAAAAATGTCATACATAGTCGTCGTCATTCTAGGTATGTTTTACAACTTATAGAGGTGTCACACACAAAAAGGTCCTGAGGTAACAGCTTGTTGGAGCAATTATTAGTGGCCCAACCGACACGACATTTTTGTGACCCAACCGACACGACTAGTACTTTTCAACTTTGATTGAGTTTCCCGAGAGAAGGATACACAATCCTTTTATCCTATCAATCTAATATTACTCTAGAATACCAAGACCATTAGTCAAAAAGTTATTTCTTCTTCAAACTTGTTACTTCGGCTACAAATAAGCAATCAGCGGAAGAGCAACAAATTACTTTACAGTGAATTTTGGAGTATAAAATGGTTTTTTATTTTTTACTGCTACAATTTGCGACAGATATCAGAATTTTTTTGTGACAAATTAGATCATGAATTTAGACGTCTATGTTAAAAATTTCGGTCAAAAGGAGCCAGTATTTCAGGAAATATTGCTTGTGACCCAACCGACACGGTGACCCAACCGACACGGTGACCCAACCGACACGGATCACCATTCACCCCTACTACCTAACTTAAAGCTAAAGTAATGTACTAAAATACTAAAACAGATAGAAGTAGAAAAGCAAATACAGGTATAGGTAGTTGAATAATAAATAAATACTATCCTTTCCATAATTAAAAAGCACAACTGACAAGTTTTTGAAAGTTTAATAATAAACAAATGGTTAAAACTGCCTGAGGCAAATGAAGTTTATTAACCCAATTATTTGAAGTATCAAAACTCTGCTAAAAACGTAGATTCTGAAATCATCTTCCCTGCTTGTATAATCTTGGCTTAATTAAGAATAGGTACCTTTTTTACTTCAAGTATATTTTTCTATCTTTGTGGTACGCCTGCAGTTGTCATATTTACATGTAAGGAACATTTTAATATATCTTTCCATGCCGCCCTTTACATGTGTTAAAAAGTATTTCTATGACTGTACTGCAATAAATATAGAATGGGTGCATGCATTACAGTATAGGATCGATTCATCTTTCAAGACCAGTGCAGTTGCGAATAAAAACATGCACGAGGCGAGGACGAACGGATGATTTTGATGATGTGAGAGTGCTACATGTGTAGTGTAAAGTGTGATAGGTACCCGTTAGTTATCATAGGATGGTTGTGTAATCTTTTATAAGCAACGCAAACTGGCAAAGTATATTATAGTCAAGCAGTTTATTGGGAAGAGTGAATTAATTTTGAGTCAACTGCATCTAATATATTGAGTTAATGTAGAATGAAATATAAATGGACACGTTACTCCTAGTAGGGTAAGTTAATAATAATACATATATATTATTTTATAATGAGATGCACATAGGGAATCCACGGATTATCCTAGTATATATCTAATTTCTTCACGTTCAACTAAAGTAACAGTTACAAATGTTGTATATGAATTGGACTTTGAGTCGGCATTCTTTATAAGAAAAGTATAAACAATGTACACAAATAAGTTTATATTGGAGATTAGCAGAGATGTATAAAATAGAGTCTATACGTATTTGTGTGTACCTACTACGTGAAACATTTATTTTACTTGTCTTGACTTCACTCTGTCGCTTGCACTCAAAGGCATTCTATTTCTGGCCGAGTTAACATACATGAAACATGCTAAACAGTTACAACAAGAATACAAAAATAGATATCCGCCAAATTGAAATCCAAACTTCAACACTTCATCATGAGTAATTGCTATTCTCTTTAAGATAACTACATCTCAAGACTTCTCAAGTAACATTATAATAGCTTCGCTTATGTTTATACTCCCAACTGTAGCTATAACTGTAAAAGAGTCTTAGAGCTAGTGCGAGAGAGGCCAGAATACTAAATGCTTACACAACTACCACAGCCTGTCATACCTTAGCAAAATAAAATGCAAAGCAAAACATCCTTACGAAAGCACTATACGTGCTAATGCGTATCCGAATAATATTGCAAGTATATAGACACGAATGACGATACAACACCTATCCGCACAAAACCATACCAAACTAATAACTATGCAAGATACTACATGTGTTGTCCGCGTGTAAGAAAAAGCCAAGTCTCTTTCACACACTAAAATCACACATAAAGCACGTTGCCTCCTTTACCTTTCTTTCTCCGTGTTGCATCATATTGCACAGAATAAAGATACACACACTTTTTCCCTTTTCACGTCAACCTTTAAATCATCATAAATTGAGCTTCATGTGAGTACTATGCAAACACATCACTTAAAATGTATATGCATGTCTCTATGTGTGTAGTTACCTATATAAAATACAATTCTTTTTACAATGATCCGCAATTTCTATGTAACTCATGCGTGTCAGTTTTTTGCAATTAATGAGAGTAACTATTCAATTTCAGGAACTTAAAAATATTTCAGGTGGTACAAGTTTTATGCTTATTTTACGTCGTTAACCCCAACAACTTTTCTGAGATGTCAAGCCCCTTGTACAACTGCTGTAAAGCTATAAACAACTGAACGATTTGTTACGGAACATTAATATTCTCTTTTCACTTCACTATTTTCCTACTTTGACATATCCACAGCACTAATACGGACATTATGACATTGACACAATATAAAAATAACTACAGTACATATTTTCCGCATTATTATTCTTCCCTCTCTGTCTATGTTTACATTTTTACATCATTTACCTTTTCACATTTAGGTTGTAAATCTTCATGGAATTTTAAATGGCTGGTCTTTACTAATTCTGTATACATACACACACAATACACACAGAACACCAATTTATTTGGACACTATACTCATTGTAGCTTGAACATACAGAGCACAACTAATGAAAAAATTCCTTTCCCTTTTTGATGAGACAGTAGAATTGATCTAGCTATCAAGTATTCAGTGCTTGGTGTTGTGCATGATGCGTTAAATGTACTTAAGCTTAAAACATTTACAAAAAGCTTTTGTATCCTATACTAACTACTATCTGTATATTGCATAATATGACTAGTAGAGTAGGTGCTAGGGAAAATAATTTGTATACAGAAAAAGAGTAAGATTTGTTAATTTCTTACCTATTTGCTATGATTCGTCTTGGCTGTTTCATTCACAGGACACAAAAACAAACGAGGGAAGGGAGGACAGGACAGTGAAACCGGTCGAGCCCAAGGGTATTCTATGACTGACATTGGAGTCCCAGTCGGGGACTCGTACACAGAGAAATTCCGTTCGGCTCTCTTCCCGTCTTGTCGGCAGGATAGAAGCAGCACACAGCTAACCAAGCCACACCAGACCAAACCAAACCAATCCACTCCAGACTAAAAGACCAGGCGAAAGAACCAACCAACACACCGACTTGTTTAACGTAGAATGTGCTTCGTGTATCCACACACTACAGAATTCATCCACGTACTGCTACATAGACGTATGTACTAATACTAGCAGAACACAGAGAGAGATATAATGAAACATTCGCTCTCTCAAAAGCTCTCTCCTTCTTTTGCTGTAGCTGGAGCTCACTCTGAGAGACTCACTGAGAGCGAGAGAGAAGCAAAGAAAAGCAAGTTTGGCACATGCGATTTCAACGGAGGAGAAGCAGCAGACTTCTAGCCTTTACCTACTGCTACAGATATACACAGACAGATTGCCTACCTAAACCCACGGTAACTTAACCTAGTACTACTGCTACGACAACTACACCAACAACCCAGCACCAGTCGACTTACCAACCTAAATACACGAGAATCGCAAAAAACATCAAGACAGGACACTGTACCCTTTTCTTTTCTATTTACTTCTTTTTCTGCTCACACAACGCTTGTAGCTCCTAGCTCTGCAAATCTGTATTTGTATTTTGTAGTAGTAGTACATAGTACTACAGCACAGGCCACGCAACACACTGCTACACAAGCAACACAAAACTCCATGTGAACTATGTATATAATTTCATTTACATTGCTACATGTATATAAACATATTATAATACTAGGTGTATGTATACACAGAGAATCTTTTCATTTCATAACATAATAGTAGTCGGTAAAATTCTCAGCCTTGATAAGATCGAGACGAGCAACAACACAGCACAAGACAAGACATTTGCTTTTCTATTTTTTCGCAACAGACATGACTTTGAAGGCTTTCTTCAGACTTTCTTCATTGCCTCTGCTGTGTTGTGTGTATTCTTGGACGTTGTGTACAGCAGAGATACATAGAGCATAGAGTACCTATCTACAAATACAATGGATCGTAGACTCCAGAACGTTATGCACGTCGCTTATGACATCCTCTATGACTACTCCATGGAGTAACTTAACTCTCTTTCTTCATATTGGCTTCCCTATTTTCATCTTCATCATCCACATCATCGTAATTCTAATGCCGTATTCCCTTCCATCTGTTTCAGCTTTTCCACATCTAAAACACAGTTTCACCAAGTATTAATATCACAGAATTGAGTCATCCAACAAATACTCGTCTCTTTCCTTTTGTCGTTGCAGCACATATTTCACCCCAGTTTTGATTCTGTACTGTACGGTTTTGCTATTTAAGAGACTTCTTTAGTAATATGTAATATGTATGTATACAGAATAATTATCTCATTATTCTAGCAAAACGTCAGAAGCACAAAACAAATTGTAGCTTCTTTTTTTAGCTTAAGTACTAGATTTACTTGTAATATGGCATTTTCTGTATACCGTAGATTTTCTAATACAAGAGGAGCTTCCAATAGAAGTGGGGTCTCTATTAAAAGTCGGGTCAAATTAAAGTTTCAGCAAATAGAAGAGGGGTCTCTAATACAAGTAGGGTACAAAATACAAACTTTATAGTTTTCAAGCAAAATAATTTATTGAATAAATAAGTAATGGAAAATAATTTAGGTCGAGATTGTGCGTAAAATACCAAATAAGTTGACTAGATTTAATAGAAGTGCGGTCTCCATTAGAAGTGGGGGCAAAGTATAGTTTCAGGCAATAGAAGTGGGGCACTTGTATTAGAATATTTACGGTACTAACAATAAGTCATAATTACACAAAAGATATTTTTAGTATTATATTTCACCACATGTGCTTTTGTGCAATAATAGCTATTATTGCTAATGTTCTAATGTATTGATAGTTTTTGCCTTCATGTTCAACTGTAATTTATATAGCAAATGTCAAATTACAGATTTATTTCAAATGTACGCTTGCATTAGGTTGAGACTAGGAATTCTGTTTTGATCAATCTCATAGCTTAGTTATACATTTGTGCGATCTATAAACTAGGAGACTTTTACTTGTTATTAGGGTGCACTCGTTCGTTAGTAACACTAACTAATGTAATATTAGTAGTCAACAGCTCTACAAGACATTTTTCTGTGCCCAACTTTTCCAATAGTGATAAAAATAGTAACAAATGGGAAGTAATATATAGTTCACAAAACCCAGTAAATCCATCAGAGTTGACAGCCTTTGTGTGGTATTGATAGAACATTAAATTTATTGGTGATATGAACTTTCTTTAATATCCCTTTCCCAGTGTGGGTAACACATTATTTGAGTAGAAAGGCAATATTTTCAGTAAAAATGCTACCTTGCAAATTATATCGATTAGTTTAAAAGTAAACATTAAACCACGCAAAAACAATTTTCACACAAAATTCAGTTACGTATCAGTTGATTTGCGAATTTTAATCGAATCTACATGTTTAAGAAAAGTAGTTGGGCCAAGGTTAAGAAAGGTTGAAAGTTAAAGGATCTATACTAGAACTTCGTATATAATACCTGTATATGTATAATACAATATTGAACTATGACTTTCTTATGTGTGTACCCGAAATCATGTTGAGAAAGCATAAATGTGTTTTCCAGAGATGTCTACAACTAAATTCATTTCTGAAAGCAATTTACATCATCGATGAAATGTTATTAGCGTAATATTGAATCGGGACAGTAAACAGATGAAATATTTAAATCAAATTTTAAATTAGCAATAAATTGAATTTTGCGTCGAGAAGTCTTAAAAATTCACTACCCTCCGGAAATAACCAATTCAGTGCAAAAGCCACTTTCTCCACTTTCACTTATCTGAGCTAAATGCATTTACAACACAACCTATACGCAATTCAATGCCATCCTGCTTTCAAAACGCCATTGGGTTTGCTTTTCTGCAGTCTTGTGTCCCAAACACGTCTCAAACGCTATACACCATACCACCGCACCGCCACCACATGGTAAGTCAATATTCCTAACTGATAATAAATGGAAAGTATCAAACACATATTAAAGTATATACAATGCTCGTGCTAAATAATAATACTGTGAGTGTGAGAATGCACACTTCTGCCAAATTATTGTATGATATTATATGGGAATGCTTCTCATATTTATATTTACAAAGAAACGAAGGGGAGAATGGGAAAACATTGTGTTTATAAACTTTCTATTCCTATCTGTAATACACGTGGGATGTTGAAGTAAGAATCTTGTGTAATTTCAAGAAGACAATTTCTGGCAAGCTTCAAGCTTCAATGTATAAATAATTGAATGCTATCAGGTTTTAGCCCTAAGCTCCTTAGTTTCACCGTATGGTGGTCCCTACATTTAAACCGATAAAATACCATATGCTTTTACATGGGTGTTTGGTATTTGTATGAATTCTAGGTTTGATATACACTTTTTTCCCTCGTGTGTTTCTCATAATAATATTGCATAGAAATAGTAGAATCGAGTCAATCCCAGTCAGTGGACTCGTCGGGACGGGAGTGGTCATTTTTTCAGAAAGCTTTGGATTCGGATTGCAATTCTCCTTGCTGATGTAATGTATGTTCTAACGTAACCAACTACTAGCTGCTAGCATAACCGTTTTATCTGTCTGTGAAAAGTTGGAGAAAAACTTCAAAGTATGTACAAAGGCGATCATACTGTAGGATGATAGATAAAAGTACCAAAGTCCGATCATTGCGAGATACAGATATGAAAGGAGAAAGTTCTGTGATACGTATTGCATACCTTACATAGTGCAACATAAAAGAAATACGTCTCGATTGCAATATCAATCCTCATATTATTATAGTACACTCACTTTATACATACATAGAAATGTGTAGACTACGGAGTTTGCTTGTTGTAACTTATATTGGTTGTAGCACACTCACTCAGGGCCAACAATGCAAACTAGTATTGACTGCGAGACAGACATAAATACAGATATATTCCAGCTGGTAAAATAATAGTCATCTGATATTGGTTAGTGAAGTGCTTCTGTATAATAAAGGACTGGTGTATATTCTACATTGGCATCCCTATTTATTAGTATTTCCTTCTTATATTTGTGCATCCGTTTTTTGTGATATATGATACGGAAAATGTTCCTCAGATATTATTTGGTTTCCCATTAACCAACTTCACTTGATATGTCAAACAGAGAATAAAAACTTACATTGCCTATCTTGGAGTAATAATCTATTTGCTTTTTGCTGTGAGAAAAATTCTGCAGCAGCAGACAATTTGTAGATTCCAGGTAGTAACACAATCGATCTTGCAACAGCTACATCATTCGCAAATTATAATACTACAGTAGTTTTCCACTATACGCATAGCACGACACAATTACACCTACGTTTATTATTTACACCAATTTTGTCTGCTGTCTGGACCTTTTATCTCCATTCTTCTTCTCCGATATCTTTCCAGAACTTTCCGTTTGTAAGTTATTGCTGCTTGCTTTTTAATCTTTTCTTATTTATCAGCGTGTGAGCCACAATCTTTTAGTTGTGTTGTAGGTATTATCTAACAAATACCGTCACTCTATTCACACTTTCCAACAAGCTACAAAGCTCTGCTAAGTCATTTATAAGTAGGTAGTAAATCAATTTATTATAAAAATTGTAGCTCCGTTATGTTATAATAATTAAACGAATGGTTTATCTGTACATAGTACTTTTACATAGGAGATTTTCAAAACACGGTACCTGCCTAAGTAAATATCATTATAATTATAACGAATGAAGATAGTGTAAGTTTATATCATTAAAAATGAACATAATATAGCCATTCATTGTGTTTGTTGTTGTTAAAACCCTGCACAAAGGACACACAATATATCATGCACCATGCACCTCAAGTGTATTAATTATTAGAAAAGTTTGTTGGGCACACACATGGAGAATAAAACGGGAAAGGACATTAGTTGCAAAACTTTAGTATGAAAATGATTTTCATCTCAACTTTGTCAATGATTCATTTAGTTCGTCCTCTTTTCATTGGAGTATACATCCTCCACTTGACATATAATTTTCTATAAATCGAGAAAGGTCAAGTCATAGACAGCTTTCATACACAAACACAACTCTGCGAGTTTTGGAAACGTAATGCTAACAAAATAATACATGACTGAAGAAATGCGCTCAGGTGTGGCTCTCTTAGTGTAATCACATTTCTCAGGTAAACTTATTTATATTCAACAAACAAACAGTACAGTTGTGTTTGCAAGCCCGTTGGTTGGTATGCGTCCAACGTTTGTATGGTTGGGTGAAGTAAGAAATCGAAAGCCCATGAATTATACCAACCCCATTTACCTGATGAGATGTTATATGGCCTTTGTACATTAAATAGCTACATATCTTTACTTTGATCACCGAAAGTAGTAACATTGACCTTCCAAAAAACAGTGTTTTGAGACTTGAGAATTTATTAGCACATTGGGATGATTTATTTGCGAATTGTAGCATAAATCTTATCCAGAGCAACTAATTTTACCTTTTCCATTTAAAATCAAATTAATATGAGCAACTCAGTTATTAAGTGGTGGAGGAACGATACCACTTTATGGTAAGGTTTTGTCTGTCTATTCGACCGTCCGTCATCAAATCATATTGTCCCACTATTTTTATTTGTCCCCACACATACTCCACCACTTTATTATATCCGTTTGACTTTGGTTTATTTAAATGGTTTTGTAATACATACTACATACAGAAATGTGTACAGTATTATGCCTAACAGATTGAGTGAGCTTTAAATCTGTTTTTTGTGTATATGATTCTAAAAAGTTTGACCACTGTAACATTTATTCGGAAAATGTCCTAATGTGTTCGCAGAATTCTTTCTTTGGTATTGCAATTAAGTTAGTAATTCTGAGCATTTGCTTTAATTTTATGACCATTATAACCACATAAAATAAAAATGACTTATATGGTGCACGTGGAAAAACTGCACTAGTCGAAATACATACAATGAAACAGTGTGCAATGCAGAATCCAGGAGGTAGAGCAGATGTTGGAATACTTATATCCTCATATTTAGGAGAAATATTCCTTCTCAATCCGAAATGTTTCAATTGTTCACAACTCAATTTGACATGAAGGTAATGGACAAAATGCTATTACTGTTCCTACTCGACATTATATTCTCATGGAATATGCAGGGAACTCATATGGCAGAGAGAATGACTATGACTGTGTGTCGCGAAAAAGTCAAGGCAAATCAATTTAAGTGGAATAACCTAACTCAACTGAATGCACTCAAGTTTCTCCTTAGTAGCTGTCCATTGTGAACGTGCAGTGAATTACAACCAAAACACTTGTACCATCAAAAAACACCACAAATACCACACCACATTGCAAATGTTTATCTACACACAGAAGAGAAAAATTACATCAGAGACTAATATAAAGATTGCAATACATGAGGCGGAGGCTGGGTGTGGGAGAGAAGCTTGTGTTTGCTTTCATTTTGCGGACAACCTTATTACTTCACTTGTGTTGTGGAGGATTGTAGTTGGTTTTGAGTATGCTGCTGTGTATTATAGCAGAGTGGAGGAGTCTGTTAGTGTCTGTACATGTACACAACACAAGTAGCTATATATACACTCACTTAAATTTACTATGTATATTGCTATGTACATATTGTGTATAGGCTCCTGTATGAAAGAAAGCACGACACCCACTCACTCTGGTATTATTTCTTACAGCTCTGAGCGGAAATACTCACGCCATGAAAATGTCACAAGTCAAAAACTTAATCAAGGTAATGCTAAATGTACTGTGTTTCTTTTTGGTGCTCCAAGCCCTTTTCCCCTGCCACTGTATTTGTAGATGTGGGATCAACTTTAATATTTCCAGCTATTAAATACCCATGTATTACTTATATCACCTACATATTACTTATGAATTATGAACCTCACGTTACGTAAGATGTGCTTGCTTTAGAAAACAAGCTTTATAGGCATAAGTTCCTTAGCCATGTTGTAAAACGTGTTGGCTTTAACCGTTTCGGCAAGTTCAGCAGATATTCTGCTTGTGAGCATTTCAAACAATAATATACTAAAGTAACGCTAAAGTAAGTAGCTCTGTTCAGAAAGTCATACGTATGCAATGTGACGTGTGTTATTTGCTCAGGGGAATCCTAAGTGAGTTTTAATGACTTTTTATTTTTAGATTTCAGATCGAGAGAGAGAGAGATGGATGCGTAAAGATTCTAGTAGCAAGTTATTATTCCATTCTGCTCACGGAATTTCTCCAACACACCTTTCCTCCATAGGGAGCTTCAACCAAATCAACCAAAACACGTGTTCGCTTTAATAGTGCGTCTTCAGGGCCTATAGTAGTACTCCCGCAGATATTCTTCCGCAACCACATCATTATCTTCTGGATTTACCAATAATATAAATAGAACACGTAATTGCTTTGCGTTTGCATAAAAAATCATGACATGACATTAACAGATCCAGTAAAACATTTTGTGTCCATAAAGAGAATAATAAAATCTCCAACCAACTAAATACAGATATAAAGTTTCTTTTTCAATATTTTAATGAAATTTTTTTGGTTAAGGATACTTGAGACGAGTGCGCAGGAACTTTATAAATATCGTGAACTATTGAGTTTTGAAGCGTGTGAGACTGGCCACTTTAGCAGCGTGACTTACTGTGTCAATGCTTTTGTTTGCTCTACACACTTGATATCTTTTCGAAGGAGGCAAGACTAATTCCCAATTTAAAGTTCATAGTGCGGGTGAACTTATGTAAACTTTGGTTTATTTATAGAGCAGCAAATCGAGCTACGACGACCAAAGTCAGTTTAAGTAGTACAGTACGACAACATGAGATACACACTTTCCTGTGCGGTCGTAAAGTCGAAAAGTAGGTAAAGTGTATTAGTGTATATTGGTATAATATATGGTCCCCAAGGAATTCATGTGTACGTATAAAACCACTAGCGTTTTGATAGCTATGGATGGAAATTGCATTATGTTCTATAGTACAGTTTTTACGTTAACTGAACATGAAAATATATATATGCAAAAATAACCTCCTTCTTAATTGATCTTTCGCCTCAAACTATGTTGTAATAACACGATTCAAGAATAGAATCCTAAAGGCCATCGGTTAGTCCTGGGGTTGCTTGAGAGAATAAACTCGGGTAGTCCAAAAATAGTTCAGATCAATAGATAATAATTGCTAAACATAGAACAATAGAATGTACTAGTGCTAGAAAATGCTTTACTTTTCTTCAAAAATGTTCCTATGATGTATGACCAAATGATCACCACTGGGGTGGGCACCATCAATTGAGAAAAATTGTAGATAAATCACTGCGAGTTTACGTTTCAAACTTACTTATTTAGCGTAGAAAATATTTTACAAATAGTGAATCAAATCTTATCATGGAAAAAGTATACATACGTATTATAATTTTAGGCCAACTGGACTGTTAAATCTAGACAGTAAGAATTCCATTTTTCATAAGTTATTTGTATTGTATGCAGAGTAATGGAATTACAAAATTATTACTTTTTTCTCAATTCCATTACGTACTTTATAGATGAATACGAAATTGTGTTTTGTATTCACCTGTAACATCTTGAAATCCTTCTACCTACTGTAACGCATTATCTTGATCCAATTTGCGCATTTAGACAAATTATGTTAAAAAGGCTTTTCATGTATTTTAAATTCTACGAACAATTACATTGGAAATTGCATTTTAAGTTTTTACTAATAATTTTCCTTTCCTAACATGACTTTTAAAATATGATTATACTTATAGTACTATATTATACCGATATTATATTATCATGCTATTTTACCGGACAGTTGTCAATAGAATTGAGATTTATGTTTATATTTTTGGTAGGAAGCCTGCAATACAAATTATTTACATTAAACAATAACAATATAGTATTGAGACAAATTGTCTAAATAATAAAATAATTTTATTTGCTGACTCACTATGAAGATTCTGATATACAGATAACATACTCAACTACCGTATTTCTTCCAATAAAAGCCGGTACCTCTTTTAAATGCCGGCCTCTATTAAACGCCGGGGGTAAATTGAGATTTCCTCATTAAAATACATGGAGTCTCATCCTGACAGACCATTAAACGACGGGCCAAAAAATGCCTGCAACTGGTTAACGCCGGGGGCTTTTATTGGAAGAAATACGGTACTACTACGACTACAAGATACTAATACGTAATTTACACCTAAAAAATAATGGTCCAAATAAACCTCAATCAAGACAGAGCAACCTTTTTGAACACCCCGTGCTCAGTCTTGAATTATCAAGACAGAGCACCTGCTTAGTCTTGAATCATCAAGACTGAGCATCCACGAAGCATAACTCTCCACCTAACAGGGGTATCGACTAAATTCAATGTCTATCGACTAAATTCGATATGTATCGACTAAATTCGATATGTATCGACTAAATTCGATATGTAT
>JAQFYB010005935.1:0-13120 GCA_034694085.1 Pogonognathellus longicornis | reverse complement strand
TATTATGGTAGAGGAGCATGAATAATAGCAGAGTCTTACTTACATTATAATATAATACACTATACTGCTGCAACGTGCTGCAATGACGTACAGATAGAATAGCGGGCTAGTAATGTCGCCTGTACTCATTTACACTGAGCGGGTTGGTGTTGTACACTTTGTGTATGGAGGTTGGTACCGTAGCCGGGTTGGTGATGTCGCTGGGTTGGTAGCGTCCTAGTACCGGCCGAAACAGTAAATACTTTTCTATCAAACGCATAGTAAACTGTTTTGCAAAACCAGAAAATACAGTATCTTCACTTTTAAATATTACAATAGGACTTAATTTTGAAAGAAAGTAGGTTTCCCAAATTGAAAGTAAAAATTTGGAGCCCCTCTAGAAAATGGTCGATAGTTTCTTAGGATCACGTCAAAATCATGTGTATGTTACCAATCCTGGGAGATTATTAGTGTTAGCTTAGTAGACACCATGTCCTTCCTGAGAGATAGCATTTTTATGTAGGATGACTTACTTTGTAGCAAAGCAGAAATCGTGTTAACTCCTACAATTTTTGTAAAGCCCACATCATTTTGTGGGCAATAATTAAAACGAAAGATAAATATTTTGAAGTGTAATATGTTGGTACCTACTGTACTGTAAGTTCCCTTACAGCGTTGTTGCAAGCTGCGTTGATTTAGATTTGGTTCAGTGTCAAAAACTTTTGGGAAGCTTTGCTATAAATGTGTACCTATATAAATTTCTTACACTTACAATTGGTTTGTAATATTGTAGTATGTAAAGTCGATATCTTTTTCAGGCATGAATGCTATTTGCTTCCCTTTCCTCATTGACTCATTTCATTACTTTTCACGTATGGATGGACAAACTCGAAATATTTTTTAATATTAAATTCCCATAAAAATTCTGCTTGTAATATATAGGGTTTCATAATATACCTACTTTACTATATAGGTTCTATTCTGCATGTCTTACTTAAATAGCTTTTACACATGTCACACTTTATAGTGTTCGATTCAGTGAATTTTCACACCACACCCTTAGGCGTGTATGTCTTTGCGTGTCAAATATCTACAACTGTGTGTCACATCACATCTGTCTCCAAATTGAAAAGGCGTTTCTCAATATGTGTAACAGTACTATGTATGAGTAGTACGAACGAAGTGGTTCTGTCTGAAAGGATACAATCTACCCTTGTTGTTTTAATGGGCTTTCACGCTATAGTACATAGTACATTACATAGGTACACTTATGTCATTTAAATGAAATGTAAAACAAGTCGATTCAGTTTCTTATACAAAAAGTATGATAACACGATTGTCAGGAAGGATGTAGCGGAATAAATAAAGAGCATAATATACTAGTATTTAGTTTTTGAAGTGAAAAAATGAAAGTGATTTTTTTATCTTATCTGTCGAACAAAATCGAATGATATCAGAGCTTCTTGATGTCTCACATCAAAGGGCTGTGCCAGGAATCAAAATATCTCGGTAAGAAAAAAAGCAATACAAATATGTGCAAAACTGGAAACTTGTGAGAGGTAGGTGTTTAGTAGTTCCACACTGCATACGGATATAGAATAAAGTTGGGTTAGTTGTGTTCAGGGAATAAAGAGAGAAAAAAGAAGTGCACGACTCTTTTGGATTTGGCAAAAAAGGTTAGAACGTTATAAGACAAGGTGACCGTGTATAAGTGTATACCGTCCGTAACCATGCACAATTTCCCTCTTGTGTATTAAAGAAGTGCCTTATGCCTTACATACACTTCACATTCACAATAGTCTCTGCAATTGCATGACAGCACACTCCCGTGTAAAATAACAACACATAAAAGAAATCTCGTATGATACACATCAATACACTTAACTTGTTCAATGTGCAGAATATTATATACTGTGTCAATTCCAGGGTTACTACACGTACACACATTATACTAGAATTGCACCACATACTGTAAAATGTTGACAGTGTTATACTAGAACTGCTAGTTGTTGCTAGTACGACATTTTTAGATACAGAATTGTGTATATTCTATATTATCGCTTTATAAAGTGACATTTATGTGTAACATTGCTACTACAGCTAGAACGTTACTACCAGAACTTCCTTTGTTAACTTTGCACGTTGTATTGACGCTCGACACTCTTCGCAATTCCTTTGAATACAATTCAAGACAAAATCCCATACATTTTGTAACTGCATATGTTAGATGTACATACATGGATATATACGAATGATGCATGCGACAGTGTCGTGTAGAGAGTAGATAGAAAATAACACTTTCTTGAACCAGAGCTTTAATTCTGTCTGTCTCTCTGTGTGCCATTCCTCTTCTTCAATAAGTGCCAGTGGAGCAGAATTTTATTTCGTTTTATACGTACTTTCTATTTTCTGTAAAGGAACATGACTTGTGTGCGCATTGTACTTTGTTTCCTTGGTTGAGCAATGACCAAGAGCTTTTTGTCTGCCATTCGGTTCGCAAAAGGACTTGAAGTGTGTTGTGTGAAAAGACTTTTGAAACCTTTTCTCACAAAACCCATAGCCAAATGATTATATCCCATATTCAAGTCCCTTCTAAATGCATTCAACTTCAACTACAACACTTAAAATTCTGTATTCTTCTCAATCCCCATTTTGAATATATACAAGGAAATGGAGCAAATGCTCTAGTGTTATGTATTAAGGTGAAGTAATCCTTATATTATTATTATGGAGGGAGATTTCACACTTTTTTATGTTTATATGCACTTAGAGTGTGTATAGGCAGTGATATATCCATACCATGTGCATTGACATTAGTGTGGATAAGGATATTACACTTACACACTCAAATTCGTTTCAATGCATTTTTTCACACTTGAGTGAAGAAAGGATCAAGTGAAGATCAGAGGACGCGGAAAAGAAACAAGCTGACAAACGAGCTTCTCTTTTACTTCCAACTCATCTCAGCGCAGTACAAGAGACAAGAGTGTATTTGCTACTACATTGGAGATTTGGAGCAGGAAAGAAATGTTCCAACCCTAACGCTCTGACGGTACATAACATACATTCAACAAATGATTGCAAAGGAAAAGTAATTTTACGATCTTTTTCCTAAGCATTATGATACTATCCCTATTATACAAGAGTGTCATTATACCACACTTATTCTATGAGCTCCATATTGGGTGAAACCTTTATGCTCAAGTACTTAGAACAGCAGTGTGAAGTGTGGTGTGTTAAATGAGCCAATGTATTGTAATTACACTTAACTTTCAGAGAATTGTTATTATGCGAAACAAGACCGTACGACTGTTTTTCTCATAAAATGAAATCTATAGGTCTATAAATAATTATTGTAAATCATATTACAGGGATCTCGAAATTGCAATAGTGCTACATTTCATAGCAGTATTCTATTTATAGGAAAATCCTTTAAGGATTACACAATGATTTTGAATTTCCAAAGCTATAATGTAGGAGTACTCAGTATTATATTCGTAGTTTTTGTTCTAGAAAACTGTATATCTATATTTATATGTACTAGTTGATAGTGTATTGTGCTTTATAGTATGTAAAATAATGATATATAAACGTTTGTAGATATCTCGGAGTTAATTTCAAAGTTTCTTCTTAACATGGAAAGTGTTTACGGCATTTTCTCATTCATTCCTACTACGAATGAATACTAATACAAGAATATGATTCCGTCATGTAGAAACAGCAGTACTAGTAGCGGCGTAGTTTCTGACACTAATAATAATGATGAGGATATATTATTAAGCAAGTTGACGATTGCGGATGCGGAGATACTTAGTATCACATCGTCAGCATTTATATTACTGTTAGATGACTCTATCTCTAAAATTTGTATACAAAATGTAATGTCTACACATTCGGAATGGATTTAGTCTTAGGTAGCTAAGTAATCTCTGAAGTGGAAGTAAAAGGCATTTCGTTGGAAAACAAAGTGTCTGGCTATGGTATGGTTTGGTGAAACGATGGCATAGTAGAACTTTCGCATTTCTCTGTGTTAGTTTCTTTAGTTGTAGCATTCTGCATGGAAAACGGAAACAAACCTCAAATCGAGAGAATTTCTTTAGGTTCAAAATTCAATGCTGAAAGGAGCAGAATATGTAGACAATGTAGAAGTGTCGGTTTTGCCATTTCAAAAGGATGAAATAAGTTGGACGAGCTTTTCTAAGGGTCTGTAATATATGTAGAACAGAATAATATTTGTGTGTTTTGTATAGATATATTCACAGATGTATAGAAAAGGATAATTTATAAAGTAAAGTTTAAAATGTGAAGAGTATGGTTGTATTTTAGTGAATGCATGTGAATTGAAACGGGTAGTTGATGGAAAGAGAAGCGGAAGGAATCGCAATATCGTGCACTTGTGTTTCAAGAGTGCGAGAGAGATGAGATGGATCAATAAAGAAAGGCAAAGGGAAAGCACAAGTTGAGGAGTCTTGGTTTGGTTGTCCCTTTTCCAGATGATAGTACTTGATATTTGATAGTAGATGACCTGAATACCAAATTTCATCCCACACACAGTCAATACATATTATTATTAAGCCTATGCATAGTACAAGATTACTAAACCATCCTGCTACTCCGTCTCTAGTTCATTTTAAGTTTAAAGTTCATTTTCTTCTATTGTATTAATGTAGTAAAAGTAACATTCAATAATGTAACTGGGATTTTGTTAGCAGAAGGTTTTGAGAAATGAGTGCACATATACCAAATTATTTTAAGAAAGTTAAACAATAAATTACCCAAAATAATGCCAGAAAACGGAAATTTACATTGAAAAGCATAATTTATAATGTCCGAAAATTTTATATAACTTTGTCGGAGGACATTTTTACACTTAATGTTAGTAGTGTTAGTAAGTGATATGGCCCTAGTCCTTGATAATTCATAAACTTAAAATCATATCGAGGTATGCATTAATTTCAAGTTTATCAATTACGAGCACAATTACAATCGAATATATATTTTGTTAATTATCATATTGTAGAAACCAGGCACATACTTTTATAATCGGAATATTATAAACATAAAATTAGGTATCAAAATGCCAGAGTTGAGCAAGATACTTGGATTTAAGATACATTTTGTATCTTTTAGCGTACGAAAGCAAAAAATGAAAAAGTATCTTCAAAATTCTTATTGTAAAGGATTGGAACCATATCACTAAATTGGGTTATTTAAACGAAATCTTTTAACAAAACTAATTAGATCTGTGGGCTTCAAGACTGTGTATTGTATTTATTGAGTTGAAAACTGTTTCAACTGAACACATTTCATTTATATACAAGAGTTAGCATAAAATAATTCACAAGAGTTATTTTTTATAGATTTATGTATTAATTAAAACGTCTTGAATGTAGATGCCTATGCTTTGTATATGTTAAAATACCGTACTACAGGGATCAAAAATAGCATTAATAAGAGAAAATTCACAATCAGAAAGAAGTAACGAGTGTGAGTTGTATTTTATTAATGACCGTCTTTGAGTGTATTGAGTGGATAATACAGTTTAAACTCGAAGTTCAGTTTGAAGAGGCTTAGCTAATAATATATTTGAATTTGCAAAAAATTGTAACAATAAAATATTGAGTTTTTCTCTTTGTATAAAGATGAATTGGGTACTTGTTTGTAACTACACAATTCAAGCGTGTAAAACATTTTAAAATAAATCCAACAAATGTATATCATATTCATACCTAAAGAGACTGAATAAGTCTCAAGCTGATCAATTGACCTCATCGAATTTATGTATAGACATTTTATTCCTAAAATACCGTTTACCAAGTTTAAACAAAATGCGTTCATCGGTTCTCTAGTCGTAGTGCAGATAGACCTACAGATACACAGTAAAAAATGTCTACTTATATAGAACATCTAAACATCGTTTTTTCTCACAGTAAAATTTGTGCAAAAAAGTAACGGCTTGCTAGCGAGATTTTAGCAAAGGCGGAAATGATTGTATTACATCTACAAGTTAAATCGATTCCTATATATTTTCAGAGTAGGAGGAGTAGAATGTCTAAACCCAAGCATTTGACTTTATAATTCTACATTTATTTTGTTACGTATATAGTATTGAGAGTGGGAACAGCAAAGCAAAGGCTTGACTTTATATGTACATTGAATAATAAGTGTGTAGTGGATCTTTCATAGGATTTTTGACAGCATTTCCAAGAAAATTGCTGTATTCTGTAGTTTATCCAGCTTTTCGTTATACTTCTGGCTCTTCCCACATACTTGAATACTTGAATTGAGCTACTTTACTTGGCATGCTTTCATGTTTATTTACCAACCCATATGGGTGTTAGTATAATGTAACTGAAGCATATAAGTCCAGCTTTTTACATAACGTTGTATGAAACTCAGTTGTGACTGTTGGGCTACATAATGTGTTATGAAAAATCTTAGGTATTAGTTATAATATAAAAATGTGTATGCAGTGTGTACTTTGATTGTCGGTCTGTCGGTGGGTATGAACCAACCTTCTATCAACTTTTTGAATACTTTTTCGTAGTCGAGTGTTTTTTATAAAGTTCAAGTAGGTTGAATTGCTCTGTACACATATTAAGGGGAAAGACATTCGACTGAAGTTACTAGAAAACCCGTATGTATAATGGGCTTACTTTTTCTGTCTGTGCTGACAAGTCGGCTGGAAGTGAAAAGGCTAATAATGGGGAGATGAAATGAAAGTGAAAAGAGGAAGCTCCTATGAAATGTACATACTTCAGATTTTTGCTCCTAAATAAAAGGAAAGTTCTAAACTGCAGTGTATGGGTTATGTGAAGGATTTCATTTTGTTTGTAGATGTGTAGCATATAATTTCTATGCGATGATTGCACATTTTTATTTTCCATTTCAACCTTGTGTTCACTTTCGTCTACTTGCTACTACGCAGTTGATAGTTAATGTTGTTGATTTTGCTAATGACTTTTTCAACTTTACTTTCACTCTAACCTAGAACATAGTAATGGGGCATAAGCACATAAACGTGCTTAAAAATGTTTAGTAATTAAAAACTTGAACTCTTTGTGAACTCAAACAATTTACTGTTTTAATCTCTAATACTTAGTATCAGTAAGTCACTTTTGTTTGCGAGTAACTTACTTCATAACATGTAGAAACTCGGAAAACAACTGAATGGAAAAATAAAAACCTTAGAAAAGTTTAATGTAATGATTTTCGTAAAAGCCGGTCCCCCGTCAAGCGATGTACGTCCCTTTATGTTGATCATAGTAGTTCAAGCATAGTGTAGTTAAAAGCCTGCAGATTGATCACTTTTTTTGTGAAGCACAGATTCTGCTTCATTTTCTTTTGTGCTATAAAATGATTTAAACGAGTTATAAAATGATATTGATTTTGATTTACGTTAGTATACCAATATTGCTTATAAAGCGGACCGGAATATCATTAGTGTGGGTATAATGTTATTGTAAGTAGCTGTATATAGTGCGTGTGTATCAAGCTTAGAGTTAGTAAAGTAAATTGTATTATAAGTATACCTATATAAAGTGAGAACATAAATCACGGGAGCTTTTGAAAGGAAGTGTCTGAGAGGATCCGTTTAGATTGATATGAGTGTTGTGTGTAGTCATTGTGTGTTAAGTGAGTCTGAGGGAAAGAAAGAGAAACTTAGTCGGAGAGTTGTGCTGTGTTGATGCATTAATAATAAGCGAAGTTTGTAAACTTTCCTTCTTTGTGTAGGCTTGCAAAGTGTAGCAGTTACTTACTCTCGTCAGATAGCCATTTGCTCAACAATGTCAAACGATAAATCACATTTCTCGGTATTTCAGCAGTATTGTAGCTCTAATTCTCACTAATAAAATAATGTGCTGTAAAACTAGCATTAGTAGACTCCTCTACTAATTTATAACTGATGTAATATGCTCAGCAATAATAATTATTAACACAATCATTGTTTTCAATTTTCAAAGTTATAAACTCGTTATGTAGTGCAGGCTGAGGGATTTTCTTACACAAAGGTATTGTGTACGCAGATTCGTAGGAATCCTACTGTAGGATAACATTGTGGTTATATTTTATTAGATAGTTATACCTAGATTGTATTATCAAATTACTAATAATTTATTAGTAGAGATTTGCTGAAGGACTAGATTTATACACAGGCAAACTTTCTTTTGTTGCTGAATGTTGGAATACAATTTGCAAATAAAAGGGATGCCCACATAGATTAGGTATAGTGGATCATATCAATTATGGAGACTCGTTAACTAGCAGATGTCTAAGTCAACGAGTGAATTATTTGGTGCAAAAATAATGTATTGTTAGTTAGATAAGTTTGGTACAATTGTTTTGTTCAATGAGAAATGTTGGGCGTGCATGTTACGTTTTCATGATTTCCTGGAAATTGTTAGAAGTTTCATGGTTCGTTCGTTACAATAGTAGCATAATAATTGTAAGTTGCGTATTGTCAGTTAAAGTTAGTATTTATTGGATGTGCAACAAATTCGCTATTTTTTGGTGATAAAGTGAAGTATGCTGCAGTATGCATACTGATGTCAATTCAATTCTGTTAATTTAACTAACAAAAGATAAAGTTTTAACAAAGCGATGAAATTTTATGAAATCTTTAATAAATGAGCTGTTGCTTGTTTCTTGTCCTGTAGTAAGAGTGTTTTTCAAATTGAAAAGTCACGATAAGAATTCAACAGCATGTTATAATATTTCATTGTTAAGTTCACCAGAATCAACAAGGTCGAACAATTTCCAAATACGTCTTTAAAAAATTCTTACGACCCGGAAAATTCGTATAAAAACGATTGACATAACTTTATAGGTACATACCTAGGTTATAAAACTTTGTACAATGTATTTAGTGCAATGGAGTAGGTTTTAGTATATATACGCAGGAAAAAGTGTAAATTCTGAAGTTTTTTAGCCAAGTGCCTCGTGTTAGATAAAAGTTAGCCAAATTCGCATCATTTATATATATTTCCGAGACTATTTCCTATAGAAGAGTATTCAACACTGACGCAACATTACGAAACTACACTATATACAAAAAAACTCTTAGTGAATACCAGGAAAAGTCAATAAATAGATGCTATAAACAAAGAATACACAAACTACCCAAAAGTTTTAGCATTAGAAGTACAGTATAGACAAAAAAGTGTTATGTTGCAAGTGGAAAGATAAAAAATTGTATGTAATATTCGTGTAGTGTTTTGTAACAAGCAACTTTACGCTCCTACTTTTTTAATACTTTGTTTGGAAGACGAAGGCACAGACAAAGGAAAGAGGATAGGAAACAAATTCGAGTAACTTTACTCGTTTATTATTAAAGTACTCTAAAGTCAGTTAGCGTAGGTATATCGAGGAAATTCATGTTTGTGACAATAGTTTGGTAGTAATATATTTTGCCACAATAAATAGATTTTCTTTACTTTGCACCATGTAAGGTCTCGGCAGGAGGAAATATTATAGGCATAGTATAATGTAGAGAAATACACGGCCGTATTTATGCGCAGGGTAACATTCAGCTTGTCCTTTCCCGAACAAAAATATTCCAGCAACAGATTTTAACAAATATTTTCCCTTTTTGCCAAAAAATAACGAAGTTAGAGATAAAAAGTTTTTATCGTGTCCCCTCCGAAATGAATTTTAGATACAGCCTTGGAAATGAAAGAAGGCTAGAAAATGGTGGAATATTAAAATAAATAGATACATATTTTTCACTGAAGTTGATTGTTTGCCTTCTTTGTCACGGAATGGCTGAGACTGAGGATGGTGGTTATGTTGGTGTTAGTGTTATAATATATCAGTGTTAGGGCGACAAAGCGTGGAGTTGAAACAAGATGAAAGGGCGGATGACGTGTATTGATGTCGTAGTGTGCAGATATAGGATACAAATATTATAGGTAGGTGTGTGTAAGTGTTTTGTTTGAGATGAGGCATTATGGTAAAGGGTACTATAAAAGGAAAGGATGTAATTGTGCACAGATTTCTCTCTCAAAAGAAGAAAGAATCCAAACCCACCACCATGTGTCTGTCTGTATGATTTTGCCATTGTTCCTTTGACGCTGCGTATTTCATTTGCACGAGTGTATGGTCGTAGTTACAAATAGTGCCATAGTTATAAAGGACTTACGCTTAGTTGACCAACTCTTTTGTGCAAAACCTATATTGTTACAAAACTATATAATTTATTATAGCTACGCAAGATTTGAACAGATTTTACGTATGGAGAAAGTCGATGAGTTCAGTCATTTTGCAAATGGTGCTATTGTACTGGAAGGTGAAAACCAGTGTAAAGTAAAAAGGAAATGGGAAACCCGTGTTTGTTATCACTTTCCTTTATTAAACTACTTTTGCCACATTGTGCACTATTAGAATATTTGTTGTAGTATGGTAGGTGCCTGTCAAACTTTAATATACATCTCAATTCACATAGTAATCAATAATTCTCTACGATTTAATAAATAAATATATCTCTGACCTACTGTAACGTATAAGACATTAATAATTCGGCCTATAGTATGTGAGAATGCCCGAAAATTCCCCTTATTGAAAATACGTACAGATGGTTCTCTATTCTAGGGTCTAGAGATACATAATTTACACTGTTTACAATTGCAAGTCACTGTTGTATTGTAATCAAAAATACCCTTATTTTACGACAATATTTTTATTAACAATTACAATTGGTAATATTTACCAAGGCTATATTCAGATGAAACTGTCAGTCACCACCGTGGTTAAAGATTTAATGAAAAAAATGTAATTTACCGTCCCTGTCGTTTCACCTATTTTTTTTTCTTGTTACAATGTTAAGTAAATAGCCAACAAGTTCACGATCACGAGTTGTCATATTCACATTGTCGTATTTACTCCCAAAATTTTCTCAAATTACAAATTATTCACATAATAAATATGCCAGACTTTACCTGCTTAAAATTATGAATAAATTAATCAAGTATTTAAGAGTATTCACTAGTAGCTATTGTAGCTAGTGAATGTTAAGCCCTAATTTCAAAATCCTCAACAATTGTAACAATTTTGTGTACACACAATATTTTCATTGAGCTGTTTAACGTAACAGCATGAAAAACATTGTGACATTTGTTTAGGTATTTTCCGTAATCCTGAAATGTGTGAAAGAGAGGAGGAGCGTAGTATATAGAAAGCATTACTAATCAAGTGTTCATTTCTTTGTTTTTGCAGTGCGTGATCGTGTGAGAACAAAAATGGAGAGAAATATATTGACTGAAGTACAGCATCCGTTTATCGTAAAACTTCACTATGCTTTCCAGACAGAAGGGAAATTATATTTGATTCTGGATTTTCTCCGGGGAGGCGATCTTTTCACACGTCTTGCCAAAGAGGTAAGTTGTTTATTGTACACGTTTCCTTTTTTCAAAAAGAACAATTTGCAATCCAGCTTACCGCTTGTCAAGGCTCACAAAAACCAATTTAATGCACTGCAGGTCTCTTGCGTACATAAAACACATACACCCATTATAAGGTCGTGTGTATGCCTGTAACATGCATCTGTGTTTACGTTGCTCGCATATGCATAGAACTAACAAAAAGTACACACTTTTTCTACTTACTTACCTTTCTCCAATTTCACGGAGTGCAATTTGCCTCTTATCTACGAAAGTGTTGTTTGTTGCTCTACATCCGCCGCCTGTGACGTGACCTTAGAGGTTATCACGGGAATATACATACCATGTCGTGTCCGTGTCCACTCGTGTGTGCATTACTTTACTTCTTTGCACAACTGAATTATATTGCCAGTAATACGACATGTTCACTCTATTTATAGGTACTCTTTTTTTTAATAACTTTTTCCCTAGGAGTACTAAACAAATAAATGTTGTGATTTTCCTTTTTCATGCTTTTTAAATTTTGCTAGCAGAACGTATACTTCAAAGCATGGGTTTTAAGCTTTTCTAGTCATAATATTAATTCACTATAACCGTAAGTATACAAAAATTCCTTACAACTACATTAATATTTATAACTTTCTCTGACCTTTCGTATAGAAAATGTTGCTGAATTCATGTAGGACAAAAGTAAATTGTATGTGTAAGTAAAAGATTTGTTGTCTTAGGGCAGTTACAACTTGTGTCGGTGACTTCATAATAATTGAAATTCGTTTTAGTAAGAGGCAATATTAATTGTTGCTGTTTGAAAATATCATGGTTGATTTCTACTTTTTGAAAAATTCTAGGTATTTTGATTACTACTTTTGAAAATTTCTTGTTTGATTATTACTTAATTTTTTTTGTTTGATTACTAAGTAGTTTTGAAAAATTCTTGTTTGATTCTTACTTTTTGAAAAAAAATCATGTTTGATTCATATTTTTGAAAATATACTTAGGTTTTGCTTTATTTTTAATTGAAAAATCCAATATTTCCCTATTTATTTAGCTATCCTGCACACCGGCGAAAGCAACAGTGAAAGTCAAAACCAATTTCTGCCAACAATAATTGTCAAAACATTTCTTATTTTCCGAGTTGTTTTTCGTCTGTATTTGATGCCAAAGGCACCCGGCTGAGTTAGAGCTACTAGTCTTTTCTGTCAAGCATAGGAATATTGAGGCAAGCCACACTTGTATCCCCTTCAACCGCACAGACTTATGTGTACATTTTACATTTAATCCCATGGCTCATTCCCTTAAAAGTGGTCTTTGCTTACTTTGCTACACTTTTGGAAATGCTGTCTTTGTTTCTCTTGCAATTTTCTTCCATTTGGCTGGTGAAGCAGTCGAATGGAGAAAACGTAAAATGCAATTTAATTCGTCAAGTAGTCGTATAACTGGAGTGAACCCCTAGCATTAAAACTTGTTGTAGACTTCCAGCACAGTTATCTAATTGCTTTTAGCGTATAGCTGTAGCTTTCTTGAACAACTTCACGTTTTCCTGTATAAAAGTGTAATGAGACTTTAAATTAGTTTGAATTACTACTACTCTTCAAACTTTACAACTTCTCAAATCCTCTCTTATACAAATTTAAGGGCTGAAATAAATAATACATCTTCGCTGTGTATTCTTGCAATGAAAATTTACAACTTTTATTTGTTAGTAATGCAATCATTCTTGTTTTGAAGTTGAATCTTAGAGAAACTACTATAACATTCAGAGTAAC
>JAQFYB010005934.1:0-13120 GCA_034694085.1 Pogonognathellus longicornis | reverse complement strand
AAAACATACCGTCACACTAAAAACATACCGTCACACTAAAAACATACCGTCACACTAAAAACATACCGTCACACTAAAAACATACCGTCACACTAATCACACTAAAAACATACTGTCACACTAATCACACCAAAAACATACCGTCACACTAATCACACTAATAGAGAGTTATCAATAAGCTGCGTAAGCGTAAAACGTGAGCTTAACCGTAAAATTTTACGTTCTACATCGCTTGTGACACTCGATTCCACTTAAAATAAGGCAACGTCAGCCTTGTCTTCACTGGTACTTGTGCGTATAATTGTGGATGTCCCCACAAATCTTCAACAAACCGCCTTGGGAACAGGCGCCCACTTCAAAATTAAGAGGCAATTTATTTTACGTTTTACGTCCTACGTCGGGCTGTCCAATTTTGTTTGGGCGCCCGCGGATGGCGCCCACCGCGGATGGTGCCTCCGGCGCCCACCGCGGATGGTGCCTCCGGCGCCCACCGCGGATGGTGCTCGGATTGATATTTGGGCGCCCAACAAATCTGAAAATGCCTCGGATTTAGCTCGGAGCGCCTTCGGCGCTCAAATATACTCGGATTTTGTTCGGAGCGACTAAAAGGCGCCCGGGCGCCCAAAAAATTAAAAAAACGCATTTTTTGACGCATTTTTTACCTGTGCATTTTTTAACTATAAAAAATTTCATTTGCCAGTTAAGTAGTATTTTGTTTTCTTTTATTTATCCCCTAATTATAGCTAAATACAAGTATAATAAAACAAATATTCAGATAGAAGCTATCTTTTTGTTATATTGTACTAGGCGGTCATACGATACGACCCGGCGTAAACTACATTGTGAATGAATTCACACAAAGCAATCTAGTGTGTTGGGATATGAATGTGAGATAATAAGGCCTACACTCCAACCTCCCCTACTTTCCACTCCTGTGTGCTACTCCTGTCCAGAAAGACTTCAACCTGTCGACGTGGCTGCTCAGTGACAGGTAGCAGCAGAGGCAGGTAGAGCTTACCTGAACCCCGAAAATTTGGTGGGTGCAGTAGCAACAAGAGCTGTGTGAGGAGCTGCGGGTCAGTTTTTTTCATCCCTGCTCAGTTACCGAAATTCAGTTTGTTTCATCCCTGTTCATAAGAATTCAGTTTTTTTCATACCTGCACTAATTGTATTACCGGAATTCAGTTTTTTTATCCCTGCACAGTTACCAGAATTAAGTTTTTCATCCCTGCTCAGTGTGTACAATTAGTACATAGTTCTGAAGAAAACCAAGTAGTTTGTGACTTCTAGATTGAAAGGTTAGCCAAATTACATAAAAACTGTCCAAAAAAATTGGAAAAAAACCTAGGGCGCCCATGGGCGCCAAGGCATGGGCGCCCAGTCCGGAGCGCGGGCGCCCGCGGATATATCCGGAGCTCCGAACAAAATTGGACACCCCGGCATACACACTACTAAAATAAGTAACATGCATGTAATTGTATTATACGTGAGAAGAGAACCTCGGCAATTCGGCATACATAACAAAGAGGGACCACTCCCCCCCCCCCTCTCGCCCTGTAGGGCCAGAAAAGTACCAGAAATATGGACCTGTCTGGCCCGCAATGCCAGGGAAGAACCCCCCCCCCATGGAGCCCGGGTAGGTTATCAGGTATGTATTGTATATAATTTTATAATAAATACACAATTAAGACTTACTTCTTTGATGATAAAGGCGAGAAATAAATACTGCTGCACTAACAATCACCATTAGAACGACAAGTAGTGTGGATATGAATATCTGCAAAATGATTTTCTACTGTAACTTTTGTATCTCATTTTCTCATTTTTTTAATATGAGAGAGCTGACGTTTATAGTCAAATTAAATTGAAGGTTTGATCTCATTTAGATCAACCCATTTTTTATTACCTGATCTCCTATTATCCACGTTTCTTCTCCTGGCAGTAAATGATCCATATAATCCCGAAAATATCGGTAATACTCCGCAGGATTGAATATATTCCAAAAAGTCCCCATGTCTATCTGGACAATAAAAAAACTATGTACACAAATACTAATAAATATTCAATACAAAATCTTATCCCTTAAAAGTTTTATATTGTTTAATAAATACAATTGATTTAACTTACTAGATCAATAATCTGCATTTAATTGAATTTGATTCTAAAGATGAATGAGCAATTAACGATCAACAAATGCTCTCTCCATTCAAAGAAAGTAGATGACAAAGGAGGAAACCCCAACGAAATAATGACTGACCATTAGTTGTTACAGTTGTTAGTTAGTAGTTCAGATCAATTACTTTAGTTCAGTTAGTTGTTAAGTTGTAAGTGTTATGAAACAACTTCTTAAACCACACGTTACGTGTACCCATTAATTGCTAATAAAATCAATTAACAGTAAGTAACACTATTTCCAAATATTTGATGCTAAAACTGCAGATTTGGGAAGTCAGAAGTGTTAAGTCTTACACTACCGTTTACACCAAGTTCAGTTAGAAGTTGAGGTTGGGACAGCTGACAAATTATTTATGCCAAAAAAGTTGCGTAGCTACGTGTGAATACAAACTGGAAGGTGTTTAAGGTTTAAAGTCCAATTAAAAGTGTAAACAATTTAAACAACAAAGTTTAATGGAAGTAATGAACAACACAATAACAAAAATTTAATATCATTTTAGTTTTTCCTTATCAATCGCACATTCAATTGTAGCGGACAAATCTGTGTACACAAAGCGTCGCGTTTGATATCCTTCCCATTCCAATATCCCTTCATGAACAAACGTTCCATGATTTCTTCTTTTTTCTCAAATTCACTTCACATCCAAACATTCTCCATGCAACGTCCACAGACCCCTTAATTTTGTTTCTGAGGATTGAAAAGGGCCTTTTCAAGGGCCTTTTCAATCTTCAGAAACCGTGGTTTAGAACTATGAATAAATCATTTGAATCGAGAGATTTGAGGGTTAAACAAACCCATCTTGAAATGTTTTTTAATGAAATAATTATAGACTTTAATTATTTATTGTGTTAGAATTCAAATATTTTCTCGAATCTTGTTATTGCTTTCGCTAAAGATAATCAATTTCAGCATCATAATCGTCATCTTTGCTATAATTTCGGTTATAAAACTCTAGACAAACTTTGCTTCGCGGCCTTAGCTTAGAGGGTACCTGAATCAGTGCCTACTCTTCCAAAGAAGTTCCAAACCCCTTGCTTTGCGGATGGATGCTATGCTAATGCTACTAGCCAAATCTTAGAATATAATATTAGGTAAATTTGCATTATAATCCATTATTCATTTTGTTAACAAATTGCACAGAAGGCTGTTGAATCATCATGAGCAACTACAATTATGATTGGAACATTGAACTCAATAACCTCCAGTCAGATGGCAATTTGTTTTCGCACATTTTGGATAAATCTGGCAAACGAAAGAGAAGACGAGCACCTATTCGTTTCGGTCATTATAATTATTTAATTATTTGATTATTACACATGTTTTTAAGCTGAAAATAGCCACATTCATTACGTAATGTATACTATGCTATAATATGCTTATAATTTTATATCCAGTAAAAATGGAAAGTCCAGCAGCATTTAACCACTTTGCCCCACAAGTGATTAAAAAACGAGATGCTGCAGCTACAACAGCAAACAGAGACCTTGAAAATGAGAATGTTGAATTCAATTTTAACCAAAACTCTAAGGAAATGTCAGTTGTGAGAGAAAAGGTCGAAGAACTTATAGATCTTTGGCAAATTCGTGATAGCATTTTTTGGAGTTCGGATATACGCACTTTGGAAGAATTGGGTGAACTCAATTTGTCAAAAGAAAAGGTTCAGGAGTTGGCAGAAGAATTAAAAAAAGTGTTACTTGTAGAAAAGGCTGTGGAAGAAGGACGGTTGGAATCGTTGATAGATGTGACTAAGGATAATGATCGAATGAACTTTAAACGCATCATGGAAGGCAACAGGAGACGAAATAGCAAACGAAGATTGTTAACGATGAATGTGGATAACACAGAAAATGATGTTGAAGAACTCTCTAAAATTATAGACAACCCAGACAAACAAATAGTTTCTGATGATACTTCAAGTACAATAAGTGGACGACCAGAACCAAAAGATGCTTTGGTATCTAGATATATCTATAAGCGTCAAAAGGGCATAAGTTTGGAAAACCCCAATTGGTTGGACCGAACTAACTTGATTCGATATTTGGGTGTCATTGCCGTCATTTTTTATTTGGTAAAACCTTTTTTAACCGTTGCATTGTTATTTAATGGTGTAGATGTTAATGCTAACTGCTACAAGTATTTTTACTCTCAGATTCTTTTGGTTAGAGAAAGTTGGTGGGCCAATTATTTGTACGGGAGAGTAAACAGAGCCACATACAGTGGCTACCTGCATTTCTCATCAGGTAAACATAACATTTTTCAGAAACATAGTAGTCGTGGCACAATAATATTGTGCCACGGTATATTATACCGAGTCTACTTGCAGGCGCGTATCCAGGATTTTAAATGGGGGGTGCACAGCAGGGTTGCCCTCACAGAAATTGATTTCTGGGAGGGCAAAATTCGAATATAAGTCTATAATAACGTTATAATGGAGTCGATTAGGTGAAACCCAAAGTAAGATGCATGGAATTCGCGCGTAGTAGATTTTTGATCGTTTTTGTTATTTGTTAAAACAACCTACTTAAATTTTTTGACATTCTTATGAATTCTGGGGGTGCACGTGCCCCCCCCCCCAGCTACGCGCCTGTATACTTGGATGTGTAATAAAAATAAAGTATTCCATGTATAGAAATAGTTAAAACTGTTCTCTGAATTTAAAAATATGTATAGTTTTTATATACTAATACCTATGTAAGTAATGTCACTTATGTTTTTAAAAAACGTTTGAAATTAATTGGGTAATAACTTTCAATTTAAAGAGGATAATTTTTGCAGGTTATTTTCTCCATTACTTATATCAGCGACACGGAGAAATGCTTGTAAATTATTTCCGTTTTTCGTTAGCAGCAGCAACTTTGATGAATCTTTTGATGATTCCTTACCCGAAAACAATTCATACATTATGCTTTTACGCTTACGGAATACAATTTGCGGAGTCTTGGTGGGAATGCTTCCGATTCTCTTTTTATTGGTTTATAGAAAGGAAGAATGTGTACCAGGGTGTTCAGCACCTTCTCTTGAAAATTGTCGTAAGATATATTCTTTTGGCAAGTCTTATGATATTTCATTATGAATTGATGAAGCCGCAATCACAATTTCGGGAGAGAAACTGTAGAATTCAATGGAGACATAATGAAGAGATTTGGCTAAAAGAGGGGAGTAATCTAAAAATGCGAGCTAAAGCTTTGAAATGGATTACGCATTTTAGTCGATACTACCACTGGACGAAAATAAAAGAAAAAGAGCCAAAAGAAAACCAACATACTTGGACAGACACGGAGGAGTTTGTTAAGGCTATTAATGAGCCTGGATTGGACCTTGCAGACCTCTTGACATTTTTTAGAAGGCAAAATCGTTTCAAGTGGGTAAAAGTGAAAGGTGGTTGGAATAATATGGAAATTCTTCAGTCAGATCCATCACTCTCTACAGATTCTGATATCTGGGCTCGAGGACAAAAGAACGGACAGGTATTCAGAGACACCCGGAAAAGAATAAGAAGGCGAAAATACCGGAAAATGTACCGAGGCTACGGCGGTGATTACGTTGACAAGCCTTTTGCCAAAAGACGTTATTATAAAGAACAAGAGAGAGGGATCAAATCTCTTCTTAACAGACATGACCCTCAGTACACCGTGCCAAATGATACTGAAATGAACCGACGTCACAACTGGTTCCTGGATAGAATGTGTAAGTTCCTCCAATTCTTATAGGTAGAAATAAGTTCTATTCTATCGTCCATTTACTTTCTTGTTTACCTCTTTCAATTCGTTACTAATTAATTTGTGTTTCGTCTTTTGCAGTGGTAGCATTTAAAAGAGCTACATACCAGAAGGGCGGTGGTGTTTATGGAGGTGAAGCAATTCATTACGGGTGTTTAGGCAACTTTGATACTCCGGATGAATGGCCCGAGTGGACCAAGAAAAAAGAAAATGCCAGCTACATTGACCCTAGTAATGTTGGTTAATAAAGAATTCAGCGCTATCGGACAGATGGGGATGGGACCACGTATAGCATCTTACTCCGTTTTGTGTTTGATTAATAGGAATGTTTTCTAAGACAAGCTCTAAATTGAGACATTAAAAATGTTCATATTATTTGTATATTGTCTTGTTCAAATATTTTTTTATCAACACTAAATGAAAATACCTACACCCACCATGTGATTTCATGTGAATTGCTATCTGTAATGGTCTTTCATGTATTATTGCATTTGTCAATGTGGTCCATGTATTGATTTTTTAAATTTTATTATATGCAAGTTCCCATAAAATAATATAGCCATATTACCCAAAACTGAATGCCATATGATTATCGTAATAATTCTATTACGAGGGTGAGTGACTAAGAATAATTCGGATCTAAAGCAGAAGTCTACTACAATCTACAATTGTTCTATTATCTTTTAATTATCTATATACAGTTTGATCCATATCAATAAGTCACATAAATTTAATGAACAATCACTCTTATGTATTAAGAATCATTAGTAGTATGTGCAAATATTTTATTTTTTAGACAGGTATATACATATTTTTCTCTGTTGTTCAATTAGGAGGCATAATTACATGGGAGGACGATAAGAGTTGTGTGAACCGTAAGGAGATGATGGATAGTCAGAACCTCCTGAAGGGTAATTGTAATTTGCAACATTTTGAAGTGGATTGCTTGGGCAAGTTCCGAATTGGGATAATTGGGTATCAGGAACGGGATAGTTTTGGAAAGGGACGAGATATGTTGAATAATAGCATTGCAGGGCCATTATATCTTCAGGGTAGAATCCTAGAGCGTATATCAGAGGAAGAGCTTTTCTCAGCATGCTCCTCGTGAAATAAGGACGAGTGGACAAAAGCAGATAATCCCCGTGGTGGTTGTCCACACAGCGGTAGTATAGCACCCAAGACTTACCATCTGATGCAATTAGGGCATCCACTTCACCATCTTCAAGATGAATAAAATATTATAATATTGATGCATCTATGTTTATGAAGGGAATGAGAGGTAAAAAGTGAGTTAACTTTGTGCTCAAAATTGTGACCAACCTTCTAATGAAGAATCGATTCCGGGGTCTCCGCCATTGTTTACACAATTTAGTCTCGGAGTGCCTGGCGAATCAATAGCAGTACAATTCTGTATAAATTGAGCCCCATAGCCGGATGTAACACTTATTCCAGTATACGCGGAGAATTGGGCTTGACATCCTTCTTGCAATTCCCTCAAGCTGTAGACTGGTCGTCCCAGAAGGATATTCGCATTAAGAGTGTAGCCCCAACAAGTACTTGAGACATAATACAACGTTCTTGGAACAGCTAGCTAGTGTATTTTACAAATTTCCATCATCATTTTTTTAATTATTAAATTAGTTACTGATGTAGACATGCATACCTAGGCATACTATATGTATTTTTGCAACTCACCCAAGTCACATCCACCGAGTTGTCCTGGTTGGGTAAGGCGTTTGGACTTAAACACGCTGGTGCAGGTCTACAGTAGGGAGGCTGATATATTGGGTTGGGGTAGTTGTAGCTATTTGGGCTTTGATCGGAATAAGGTGGACTGTGATATTCTCGTTTCACACGGGAGGACTCCTCTTCTTCATTAGAAATAACTTTTCCTGCTAATAAACAAAGCAAGACCGACAAATCCAGAAATTTCATCCCGAAAGGTAATAAGGTGATATTTTGTTGAGCACTTGTTTCGACTTCGTCACCGTACTTAACCTCTCTACTCAATCTACTCAGAAATAATGAAAATGTGTGCAAAATGATATTAATATTGAGAGAGAATTATTGATCAATATCTTAAATAACAATACCTCAATTAATATAATATATAATATGAGTTGTGTTTTATTTCGGAGTTGACTTACCTATAGCTATGAGATTATGGTTTGTAAGGAATATTGCTGCAAAGAAAGTACTATGAAAAATCAGCAAGAGATTTTCTTGTCTCTGAAATAACTGGTAGCAAAATGAAATAAAATTTGAAGTAACAGAGCATTATATTTAAACATTGTTTATATAGTGTTCTCAATTACATGCATTCTATGCTAACAATTTGAATAGAAGGATTGTCAGATAACTGTTTCGCCTCTACTTCTAAAATTCTAAGTATTTATGCACAAACAAATGTTTTTATTTTAGTACTTCAGGAATTTGTAAAGCAAACATAAAACCAACTGATTGAGATTAAACATTCAGTTAACAAGCACCATTGCATTGACACCAAAATTATATCTTGCATTCCTTGCTCAGCATAGTATTGATACTATATAAATGTAAGCATTTCTGATGTCCTATTAATTTTCTTATTTTATTCCACACTTCACACTACTTCACTAATACATAAGGGAGCGTTCAAAAACCATGTTACCAAAAACCGACTTTTTGACGCTCCCTTCCCCCTTCGGGTCATTTTGGGACCCCATACCTATGTGCCACGTTACCCCCCCAGTAAGATACACATGATTAAACTTCGCATTTTAGTAAATCAGTGATATTGTAGTGAAACGGACGATTAATTTTTGTAATTAAACTAATTGCTGTTCTATACAAAATAACACAAATAGTAGTTTATAATTCCATCTTTGCAAATGTGAAATTATGTTTCAAGTTTGAGTACTTTCTGTGGTATGATTTTAAAAACTGGTTTCGTGATGAATGATGATCATTTTAATAAAGTATTATTAGAAATGATTTGATTTTATGTTGATAAAACATAGATACCATAAGCATAGCCAGGATTTGGCTTCGGGGGGGGGGGGCAAAATTGAACATAAAATGCATAAAATTGACGCGTAACGTGAAACATATCGCGATTTTATATACTTTTTTGGTAAAGTAACATCTTTCGGATTTCGGGGGGGGGGGGGGTAATTTTCCCTGGCTACACCAGTGATACTAATTTTTTGAAGAATGTATCAATACCATTATGGAAAAAGTGTTTCTAAATCTGCAATTTTTGAAAACAAAATTCCAAAAAAATATAACTTTGTTCGATAGAAACGGTGGAGGTGAACCTGGAGGTTTCAGCACAACTGTGCTATTAGCGATTCCGCATGTAGTACTAGATAATTTAGGCCTCGTAAGATGGCAAAAAAACCTACCACGTTAAATTCCCAAAATAACGAATATTGGATGTGAACAAATCCTGATTGTCTTTTTGTACAGATAGATTGTTGATAAGCATATACAAAGCATAATTTGAAAAATACATACCTAGGTACATTAAATTCATATTACAATTATAATAGTTTATAAAGAAGACGTCTTTTCGACTAGGTATCTCTATTATGTGTACTTCTACGACATACTTTCTAAAATATGCATACCTAATCATACTACCTAATCAATTTGTCGCCCATTGTATAGTAAAAATATGTGCCAAGACGTTTTTCACCCATTTGACTGTATGTGCATATAATAAATACTAGTAACAACATTCACATGAAAAATATGAGAAATAATGGCGTGTAGCAAGGTGGCGTAATAAATTGTTTACAAATTATTGTTATGAGAAGTTGGATGCTGGAACATGGCTTGGTGTTGAAAAGAACTGACTTTGTTGTGATCATGAGGCATAATAAGATTGCATGAATTATGTTTGTATATACCTAAAGTGAGGCATTAATTATGAGATTCCCTCATACCAAAGGAGTTAGTTATTGTTAGTTGAGTGATGTAAGTGTGGATTGGAAGGGAGAAAAAAGAGCCGAAGAATAGTTGTGTTTTGTGTGGAGTGTAGAGGGAGGGTGGAGAGAGAGAGAGAGAAGTGAACTGTATTTTTACTCAAGGATGTTTTAATGCAATTATCTCTGAACATTATCAAATTAGATAAGACGAACAACGCGAAATTTCTCTGCGAAATTAACTTATGGTTGATTCCCGTGAAACCCTTTCATGAGAAGAAATGATTTTCGTTAATGGCTTTTGTAGGAATTGAACTAAAGATTGTTTCCTCTGCTCTATTAGCTCGTGTAGGTAGTTAGTATGTTATGGCAGTTATGTCTCGTATCTCCATTCCATTCCAACAAAAACAATTTATTTGCTCTTTTTATCAATAATGGCCTCTGTTTCTGTTTATTCATTCCTTCACTCATTCGTTAGAGTAAACTTACCCCTCTCTCCTTCCCAAGTCTGTACTGCGTCTATGATTTATACTCCCTCACAGTCACTCATTCCACAGAGATATCAAATTATAACAATAAAAGAAATGTGTAGTGAGAATGCTCAAATGCTGCTAATTTGTGATTGCAGTGCAGAGTAGTGGAAATAATTGCCAACTAATTCCGACGACTAGTACTTCGGTGGTTACAGTTTGTTTTCTGAATTCAGTGTTAATTTACTATTTCATACTTTGATACAACATTATATTACATAAGATTAGGATAGATTACTTTTTAATTGAACTACCTGTACTGTTCCTACTCCTTCTACCCACACACTACACTACAGTCCAAGTCCGAGTTGAGTGTCTCAGTGCTTCTACACACCACACACCACATCACTACCGCACTTTTTATTCACCAACTCACTAACTACGGCATAGGCTAGACATTCATGGGATACCATATCGGTATACATATACATACATTAAATTACACTCTAACTATAAAAGCTAATAAATTACTATGTACAAGACTCTAAGGCAGTTATGGTTATTTATTATTACATGCAACGACTCTTTCGTCGTCCCACATAAGATCCGTCGTCTTAATTAACATTTTCCTACATACAAATCTCTGTACTATTTATTTACTCCATTCAAACAAACACATGCACCTAAGCAGCAATAATAATTATCATAATCAAGTTAGTTAGGTATAAGTGTACCACAGCGGTTATATCTTAATATTATCATACCGATACAATAGTACAGTACACAAAACCCTCAACGAATAATAAAACTAACATTCAGTATAATGAGGATGATAATAATAATACATAATAATAATAAAGTACCTATTCTATACAACTAAATACACTGAAGACCCTAATATTATGCTTTAATCTACAACAACTATGAAGACAACACTGTCTTGTATAAATATCAAATAGGTTTACATACAATGTCTAGCACACTATACATATAATAATGGACATCACACATTTAGATGCTTACAACTTAATTACACTCCTACAATACTTTTACAGTTGTGCAGCCAACTTATGACAGTGTGTTGCTGCATGAACTACTATCTTAAATACTAAGTCAATGAATATACATTTCATAGCGACATCGATAGCCCTTGTCAACACATACACAAATACAAACGGAACAGGAGTATCATTGTAGCAGCTATACACTTAAAAGTTAAAACTATGCTGCACTTCACTCATATGCATAGCTCATTTGTAATGGTAGCAAAGATATTAAAGTTTACATGTGTAGAGGCGATTAGTACAAGAACTCACACTCAAGTTCCCTGTACAGTTTACACTAATTCGATTTGAAGTATTGCATAGTGTGACCGGCTTATTGATTTCTTATTAATTATTTCAAACAAACATTAGCCTCTGGACGATACACAGTTCGCATCTTGCATGCGTATGATAATAAATGACTAATGTTTCCGAAGGTACACAAACGACAGATCCCCTTAAAGGATTCACGTTGATTCGTCGTCGCTACATTCAACTACTCACTATTAGTATACTTTAAATATTAGCGAGGATATAATTACTATTTCTTTATTTGCTCATTATTGTATACTCCATTAACATTTAGTTCACATAAACATTGAATGTATATGTATTGCACTTACGTCTTAGTGTTTAGTAATTACACGACAATAATAGCAGAATGGTTCTCTCTCTGCCACTAACAATACCTAATAAGTACTTTATGTAACTCGTATATAATTTATTTATTTAATATGAGATTCAGTATGAATTGCGTTTAAGTGAGTGTTTATGTATGTATGTAGTATGTATGTGTAGGTATATTAAGTGGAAAATAATTTGTTTGTTTTATGACGAATTCTCCCGTAGATTGTTTTATGCTTACTACCACCATACGATTCACTTTCACGTAGCACTACTATGCTGCTGCTGCTATAATAATAATAATAATAACAATGGAGATAATAGCGACTATTTACCTACTACCAACACGTTTTATTTATTGCACTTGAATTTAATCAATGTTGATTACTACTAAAAGGCCAACCATAAGCAGAAGTGGTAGTATTATCGCATCAGATCAGAATCAGATCATCAGAGCCTTTGTACATTGCATTACTGACGTATAACAGGTTTTCTTTACTCTACTTCTACACAAATACTAACTACTCTTGTTTAAATTACTTCTTTAGGTTTTATTTAGTATCATTATTTCACTACTACACTCCAAAGGACCTTTTCTTTCGTCTTCCGTTCCCCTAGACTCTCTCCTTCCTCTTCTTTTAACACTTGAAAACACGACAATATATTTATACTCACATCGTACACATATCCTTCGTGTTCCCAACTACTACACACAGATACCCCTCGCCTCGACTTGATTTCTTCTCAGATAAGGAAATTACTACAGTAAAAGAAGACAGGAGACACGCATATGTCTTCCAGAGATATTAAATAGTTCCCTGCTTAAACTAGTGGACTGCTACCTTTCAAGTCCCACATCCCTATTTGTCTTTTGCCTATACTACCTTCAACTACTACAGCTAAATAATATGCAGTGCACGTCCATAGTAATAATATTGTTGTAGTAGAGCTGAATCCTCTAACACTCAAGTTTGCATTTCAGTAGCATGAAACATTTATTTCAGCTCTTCTACAAATGCAAATGTAATTTTACAAGCAAATCTACTTGGTATGTGTGAACTAATCATTTAATGCAAAATTCGTTTCGTCAGCAATGTGGGTTGTTGTATTAAGGTTGTGGTATGTGTTACAATAATAACTGTCGTAAATTAAACAACATGTCTAATCAAAATCACAATCGTTA
>JAQFYB010005933.1:0-13121 GCA_034694085.1 Pogonognathellus longicornis | reverse complement strand
GAACGGTTATGTATTATGTTGTTAGTGATCCCCTTGCCTTGTCCTTAAAAGAAGAGAGCTGGAAGAATGACGTTGAAAACCTTACGCAATAAGGGTCGACTAATGTTATACATACACACAGGATGCAAATAACGATATGAGAGCGGCATACATACCAATAGCAACCAACGAGATTATGGCTACTTGTACTTTTAGCTTTGCCTTCATTTGACTCAGGAAAAATCATGCAATGTCTCATGAATAATGCAACAACGGTTTAAAAACTTTATGATTGCTCCACTCGATTCTTGAAGACAATTCTTCCGTTTTCTCTCTCCTCTCACTCTTTCCACATATTGTTCGGCTCACACGTAAAAAACTCTTAACAATTTTACATTATTCAAATCCTACGCATTTTATACAACTTTTACGCTTCGAGAATCTATCATTGAAATACCACCATTTTACAAACTCCAACCCAATAATCCAATGTAAACTCTTAATTTTTATCAGAAATGTGGAAATAATCTCATTTCCAATTATAAAAAATGTATTCACGCTAATTTTTCTATTCCCTGTAGTTGTAGGTATATTATGTTCAGATTGTAGTCTTATTGAAGCCGGTTTAACCGATACACTCTTATAAGAAATACCTTACAATCAAAGGGCTCTGGAAATACCTTTCAATGTATCACATGAGTGAAACACATGCAGGGATATCTGCAGACACGAAGACCAATAAATTAAAGCAGAAAATGAACCGGAAAACAGAACAGAAGAAAAACAAAAATATCCGATAGGCTATTACAGGGTAGCATTGTATGGAACTGCTATACAATTTCATTCTATATCTATTTAACTGAATTTTTGTCTCAAGAAGATGCTAGCAAACAACTTCATGTTGCACTACCTACATATGGATATCTACGACAGAATATATAAGCCTTACAAAGTACGACAACCTTTTACTTAGGTATGCATACAATATGTGTATAAAGCATGTTGACTATTGTATGTATATGCAATAAAGAACTTTAACATAACTAACCCTAACCTAAGACCTTCTCATTCCGAGTAGACTCCCTTCCCATCTCATTCATTAGGACAAAGAGGTGATAATGGTCTGCAGGAGTCACATTGGACAAAATGACAGTCGACCTCAGTCAGACCACAAGACTCTCTACTTTACAACTTATAGCACTGCACTCTGTCTACCAACTAACAATAAGCATTTCCTTGATTATCCTATTTGCTATCTCTCACTCTCTCTGTATTCTTTGCTGGTTCATTTTGTACACTTATCATTATAGAAGGAAAAAGAAGAGGCACATGAAAATACGGGATGTATTGTACAAGTATACAGACACGACAGTCTGACTATGACAATTAGCTGGCAAGGGCAAAAAGAACAGAAAGGTTCACAGTTGCTATGTAGCGTAGACTTTGAATCATTTGAATCTTTGGAGTAGGAAGCAACATCTAAGTCAGAATGAATAGGAAGATGGTTGAGTAGATAATGTTCAAGTCAAGAGCGACCCTCATGTTATATTACTACAGCTTCTTTGCTTCAGTCAACACGACAAATGAAACTAGTCAGGCACACACACACACACATTGTGTCCCATAGATATAAATTGACAAGACTCTCTCACCCAACTCAAAAACTTCCATGAATTTGTATTTGCAATATGTGAGTGAGTGAACTGTTCTCACAGAGAAAGTCAAAGCGAGCCAATAGTAATATGAACAGACATAAAACAACATTTAGGGACTATAAATAGCTTTCTGTTGCGTCATAACATATGAATGTTGCGCAACAAGATACTTTTATCCAATTAGTCTCCAACCACCACCACTTTACCCGTCTTTACTAATATTATCCCTAGATTTGCGTCTGGAGAAACCAAACCACGTTGCAGAATAAATTCACGAGATCCCTTCACTTAATTCTACGCATTGTCTTTTGTCATATACAAAACGGTTTACACTTTCTCGGGCATGGATAATTGATAGAATATTGAATAACATTTCTCATATTAATTATTTTCCCCCACACTCATTATTACAATACATAAAATGAAGAAGTTATGAAGAATTTATGAAGAAAACTTTAATATCTTTAAGTACTATCAGTAAAACTTAATCTCAATCTTATGTTCTTTAATATTACGACGGAGAAGTTTAAATCTTGACTTAAAAATTGATACATTCATTCATGGTCATTCAAATCGGTTTTTAGAATGTTTTTTTTAACTTTCAACTTTGAGACACTGGTACATTGTTTTATGGTTCTATTTACTAATAAAATGAAAATGGAGGTTTATGAAAATTCATAAATATTGTAAAGTTCAATGTGATTATGTATCCCATTTACATTTCCCTCAGCGTGAGTTCTTATTAGCCCTATCAAAAAGGTTAATTGCCATCGATAACCAAAGAAAGGTTTCCCAAGCCCTGCCCAGAGATCATTAAGTTCTGAAAAAAGCTTTTAACCCGACACAAACACAAAAGGAGAAACTTGTGGTCGTGGTCATAGAATCTTCCCTATAATAATAGTAGCTTTCCTGCACGTCTCGGTCACCATTCCCTAGCCGTACCAATAATCATCTATCAAATCAGGTAAAATCCATTGGCACACAAAATACTGTCATAAATTACTCCTTTCGATTCCTTGCCTTTGCTACAACACAACAAAGCATTACTTACATTACACACAACCAGATTTACAGGAAAAGACGAAGATATCTATGCGTTTGTATATTACTAGTAGCACTCAACTCATCCCTACCAAACTTAAAAGGTGTATACCATGTACTGCACCTCATCCTTAAAAGTCAGAACTAAACGTTTAGAAAATTCAAAGCTACTCTTAAGAAACACATTTCTTTGGCGTACACGCTAAGTAAGCTTAGAAAAAAGAAGCTTAAAATTATGCATAATTTATGCCATAAATCTCTTGGCTAGCGTATAGGTGTTTTCTTGTGTTGAAATCAACCCATTGAGTCTGCTCACTTGTCAGTGCCAGATTTCAATGCATATTCTAGTAGAACATATCTTTTACAACACAAGTGCAAGTACAGAAATCCTTCTAAATCCAGAGGGTCGCAGCCAGCGGGTGAGTCAGTCACTGGCAGTAAGTAAGACTATCTCAATATAATACACACTGCAGATTTTGCAGTTTACTCCTCTCTATTTCATACACACACAAGGCTCTCAAGTCAAGTTAGCCAGCATTCCTATATTGCTCTTCGTACTGCTGTAGCTAGCGGGGATCAAAAACATCTCTTGGGGGAAGCTACATTACATAATATGCAAGAATATCATCTCTAAACTGCTTTCCGACTCCGTCCTTCTTTGCCGCTTAGTCTGTCCATCCAATTCAATCTAAACCAGAAATCCATAAACAATATACTCGTTTATTACTACCATAACACCTTAGCTACATCTTCCTGCAATGTGCAATTAAGACTATAACCTCCTGCATCTTCCCGTCTAATTTAATTAACATCTTCAACTTTCTTACTTATTACATACCTTCCTATACAGATTCAAATGTATCACACACCTTTTGAAAACTGAATGCATATACATTACAATTATTAAAAATTACGAAGTTTTGCACAAATCACAATTTGGTGAGATACTGAACATGACATGAAAAAGGAATCGGACAACTTGTAAAGATGTTCACAGAATGAGTTATACCCTGAGAATATGCCAGCACACATTTCTGTAAGTCCTGAGCAGACAAGTATGTAATACATGAAGCTGGAAATGAAAAGTGGTAGTAGAAATACTATAGGTATACAAGAGAAATGAAAAGAAATGAATTCTGTATAATGTGAAGGTTTGAAAAAGACAAGTACATTCATTTCATACTATCTAGTCTTTAAGTTGTTAATGTCGACTCTGCTTACTACTTCGACTAGTCTCGGCGTAGAAAAACTCCAGCGAGCTACAGATGCATAATATTCACAGATACTTACTCACACAATGCTCAGAGATAGTTAGCTAAAAGCTGTGTAATGTATAGGTACTCTGCATATAGGTAGGTCCTAGCTAGTCGCAGAAGAAGTTTGAAAGAGAATAGGGAAAAGCATTGGAGGTTCTTACTTTACTAACTAAAGAAAGAAAGCCGATGAATAAAAATGGTTGAGTCCATTCTGAGTCTCCAGCGGGGGGAGAAAGTGGCTGAAGCTGCTGGAATAAATCCATGACTCTCTGGAATGGTAGTATAATACACAGTACAGAAAACCATAGTAATAGTAGTAGTAGTACATAGTAGAGAAGAACGTGTGTATACTTTACACGTAGAAGAGCAATGGAACCAAACGTAACGTAACGTAAAGCAAAGCAAACTTTAGCATAGCCATATCATCAGCGGCACACACACAGTGTTTGAGCCAGGCCAAGCTTCTAAAACGTACAAAGTGTAATGTACAGTCAAGGCAACGCAAAGCAAGGCAAGGGCATCCTACGACTCACTACGGGAGATATAACTTATATAAGTACAAGTAGGTATTCTATGTGTATGTATGTAAGTTCGTAGTGCTAGGCTTGACATGATACGATAGTGAAGTAAAGGAAGGAACACACAGCGTACACTTACACACACAACAACGCTAAAGCTTTAACACTACCAAGTTGAGAGAGGAGCTTAAGCTTTAGGTTCTGTTGTATAATATGTACAGAGTACATGTACAGAGTCCATACATACAGACACAGACCAAAGAACGACACTATATTTCTACGTTGTTGCTTTAGAAATACGTATAGAGTTTTAGAGTTAGGTTGGTCTGCCCTGCTTGGTCTTTAGGTATTGTATTTGTATCTGAACGTATGTATGGCATTGCATTGAATTGCTTACCATTACATTACATTACAACGTACAAACTATGAAGAGGATTCCAGTCAAGTCCATCTCCATGCATCTCAAATCCCAACCAAGCCACAATGGATGAAATAGATTCAATGTATTACTATTATAGATACTCTATACTTATTCCACTATACACTTTATGTGCTCCATACTACATACAGTCGAATCAAATGAAACGGATTGGATCCTCGACTCGAGCTAGCTTAGTACAAAATATATTATTATTCTCCTTTAAGAATCTCGTCCTAATGTATAGTTTAAATAGCTATGGTGTCTGTTTGCGTCGCATTATATCATAGTGGGAGCTATGTAAGTAGAATATATTTTTTGTAGTAAAATGTAATTAAGGAACACACGGCAAAGATGTTCTTGGATTACATTGTGTGGTGCTATGTGTATGTCCGTGTAGTCAAAATATAATCTCAAACACTGGAGAGATTCGTCAAATCCGCCTTGGTTTTGGCTACAGAACCTTCAGTTCACCGAAGGACGCCTTTAACGAAACCACAATCCTTACTCTCTGTGGTCTCGTCTTACATACAAGTACAACCTAAGAAAAGTTATAGTAATCCATCCATCTGTCTATCTGTCTGCCTGTCACGTCACGGACAAGAGGAGACGAACAAACCAAATGAATTAACATTACCAAACTATTTTTTCTCAGGTTGTTGATCAAAACACTAACATTGCATTACATACAAAGAGTCAAAGAGTAATCTTCACTTCACTATTGGGGCAATCCTGAGAATTTAAAACAAGTATTTTCCTTCTTAATTTAGTTTCCGCATAAACTACAACCACAACTCAGATCCAGATCTTCACCAACTTCTTTTGTCATACAATTACTTAACAATAACATTCTTTTCCATCTGTGCTTTGTAAGAGCATTTATTTTCGTTTTAATAATAGATTTTTACTGTTTGTGTGGGATAAACAGGGACTTTGTTTCGTTGCATCTATCAAAATTGTTACAACAAAATTTTACTACTGCTTCTAAATGTATAACAGGAATTACACAGTTTCACATTTTTAAATGTACTTATCCATGAGATAGTCATCAATCTATGATAACCGATATGGGAATATTTTCCTTAGACTTTTTGAAACCGCACAATATCCAAGCTCGGCATGAGGTCCATATCAAAATTCACCGAAATTAATAAACACGAGGCATTTCCAAACAAATACAAACATGTGTTCCCAAATCGCCATAGGCAGAACTACAAAGAGTCGGAGAACGACGTTACACAGAGAGACAGAGATTACCGTGCAGCCTGATTCGAAAATGAAAATCTATCAAACAGAATATGATGTTGTATGCGGATCCCTTTGAATATTAGAAACAGTAATGAAAGGTGGATTCAGCAGAGGAATATCGTGAGCATTCTACTAAAATAGGGTATTATTAAAAAGTTGTGTCGTGGCTGCGTCATTCCTGATCCTAGCTGAAGTTGAAGTTGATTATTACACGAGGAAGCATTTCAAATACAAATAGATGGAAATACGAGTAGGAGAGCAACCTCAATTCAATCCAATCCTCCCAACATTCATCCAATTGAACTCAGTGCGCAGTGATGTGTAATCATTTTCCACTTCCTGAGTGAAGGAAGGATGGGTCACACATACACACACACATACTGAAAACTGAATACATAGAATATGTCGAAAATGAATCCTATTCTCCCACTTCCTCATACATTTAGCAGCAATAGTTGCATCCAACGAAATTAATGCAAAATAACAAGCAACTCACTTACAAGCTTAGGGCTACACTGAACATACACCACACTACACACTCATTTTTTAACAACTAGTATTCCCAACAAAATCACATTACATACTACATGACATCGGCTAGTACTTTACTACCATTCATTTACAACGAGCAAAAGACTAATTGTAGTGTAACATACCGTGCGTAACTTAACACACCATTTCATTTCTCACATTTATTTAAATACCTCTACACGACAAGACTCCACATACATCTGTACGTATTACATAGAAACCTTTACAAACAAAAAGGATAAAAAAATGTCGTCATATTTAATAAGTACAGTATAAAGATTATCCGTTTTCATTTACAAATCGTGTCGAGCCAACAAGCTGAGAAGAGAAGGACTTACGCTTTTGAGATAGTACATTACATGGCAATAGTAAAAATAATAATAGTAGTAGTAATAGTAGTATAGTAGCATTGAGCATGTATGGTATGGTGCAGCTAAGTATTTAATGTGTAAGATACACAAAGAGAGACGAGTATGGATGGATGTGAATATGTGAATATTTTGATAGTATAATATTGGTAAGAGAAGAGTAAGAAATGTGTAGTAGAACATGCAGGAATATTATACAGGAGGCGAGAAGGAAGGCAAAGCAAAAGCAAGTGAAGTACATGACATGACATAACATAACAGGGCGAGGGGTAGTGAATGAAGTGTAGCGTAAGTAAAGCAATGTGCAGAATATAAGGCGACGAGACGACGAGAGAGAACATACAGATTCATCTACAACTTTATACTAAACACACACACACACATAAATACATAGCATGTATAAATTTCCTATAGGATTTAGATGGAATAGAAATATCTAGTATCTATACGCAGAATAAGATACACACAGACAGACAGAGAGAGAGAGAGAGAGCGATAAAGAGAATGTCTGTGTGTAGCAGATATTATGAAGCATAAGAGTTGAGTGAGTGATGTAGTGTTATGTTGGTGTATCTGTGTGTGTATGTGTGTGTGAGGAGTATAAAAGTCTGATATAAGGAAGAAAGAGCCAAGCCAGCCGTCGTGGTGATGTGAGATGCGGTGGTAATATTAAAGTGAGTAAAGTGAGCTAAAGTCTCTTCTCTTTCTGGTCTGGTCGGTCGGTCCCCAAAAGTGTAGTCCGTGGATACGTGTTCGTGTAGTGTGGTAGTGTTAGTAGAAGTATAGAAGTAAAGTAAAGTAACTCAACTGAACTTGACGGAACTATACGTACAGAACAGCAACGAACAACGTCCCCCCACAAACACAGAGCGAGAGAGAAGAACTGGCAGTGTTAAGTTTTATACAAGAGCAGAATAGGACTGGTGGTGGTAGGAGCTGCTAGCACGAGAGAGTTCCAAATAGGCTTATTTTTGTTCAATTTCAATGCATTCCGAAATTGCATTTTTTCTCACTCTGCCTTTAATGAGACAGACAGGCAGACAACTTTTAGAGCTAAAGGCACGCATACTTAAGTAAGTAGGAAACTCCAGTGCAATGTTAGCTAGTAATGCTATAGTCAACTAAAGTATAAGTAAACGAACACAAGACACGTAAGGGCATAAATATCTTGTGGAAAATGTAACCCTGATTATATCTCTGTGTATCTTAGATGTATGAAGTTGGAAATATTTTTCGGCTGCCTTTACTCTTACTCTTTTGTATAAGGAGTTATGTGTGGTGAACAACAAATGTTGTGTGTGTACTGTGTGTACCTATATAGTTATGTATGTATGTATGTAAGTTAAGTACGTAGGTTTTAACGTGTATTTATATTATAGTCTGCCTTCGTTCTTTTATCGCTCTATGCTTTGCAAGCCATGCCATGCCTTCTCGTTCATATTTTCAACTCTTACAATACACACACATTTTATATACCTACAACATTACTTACATAGCTATACACAGACACTAAGTAAGTAAGTAAAAACTGCATGTGTTGTATATACGAACGTGTAGTTACACAGGGAATGTAGACGACACTTCTTGAACTTGGTTGGAGTTGGAAGTAGAGAACGTAGTGTATATGTAATGTTAAAACGTAGTAGAATATACAGAGAGTGTGATGTAAAGAAACGTAGTTTGTAACGTGTAGTGTAACCCAATAATGTAATGTTACGTATAACTCGTTCTTGGCTTTTCACAAGCAGAGCTGGCTTTTTGGCAGAGTGGATGAAGAGGATAGGATAGAACTGCCTTGTGCAACACCTCACCCAGTAGAACGGTCGATAACCAGTCGCGTCACAGAGAAGGCGTCGCCTTTTTCAACGCTTGGCTTATGTTCGTCCGAGAAATTTTGGGTTTGGGGATCCAGAATGCGTCAAGGGTGTGAGGAGCCTGGAAACTCAAACTTCCAACACAAATGCATGTGTGAAGCCAACAACCAAGCTGTGAGTTCCACACAAACCCAACTTTATACACCAATGTTGTAAAACACTGCTTTAACAAAATTTTCCATAAGAACGTCGTATGAATCTTGGTTACGAAATCGAAAACCAACACCCGAATACAAATCCCTTGAAAAAATTACAACGCAATAACTTCTTTAGCTTTTGGGAGACGTGTCTGCATGTTTCTTTAATGATTTCATAGAGATACTACACATTGAAATGATTCGAAGGCGATTCTTTGCATCGTTTACAAAACTAATGATCTTGCTCAAACAAATTATTTTATTTGCTACATCAACGTTTCTGTCGACACAGCACGATTTTTAATCTTGCACACAACGTGGAAAAATCTTCCACGTTGCTCGTAACCATTAAATACTACGTCACATCACATTGCGACGTATAATGGCTATCATGGATGGCATTTTTACGTAATATTTTTACGTTTTTTCACATCACAATTCAGATAACAAGCGTCACTGACGAAATAATCGTTTAGGTAAGGAAGTGTTAACGAAAATTAAGACAATGAAAGGAAATGAAGGGATACTTAAGTCGTAGCTTAACAATAAAACATCACATAACGTGATATGAAGCTTGACGTTGCCTATGGAGGTCATGGGGTGTGTCTTCAACTCTGGACAGTGCCCAATCATGAGTCAATTAAACGTGTGGGAGCAATAATTAAACTTTGCCTTTGTTTTTTATAATGCAAACAGCCTTCTCACACACATAAATGTAACTCGCATACTTATCAATCTGCGTAGCACATTGTGTGTTAGTAATAATGAAACAATGTTTGTGTATTATTCTCTCATGGATGCGACACTTTGAATTCTATCCAAGTATGTCCCTGTGTATGCCTCATTCTTCTGTGCTTCATCTACTAACAGCAAAATAGCTACTACTACTACCACACAGAACTAAATTGCTATTACATTATGCAAACGTTGCTCATGAAACGACGGCTAACGATGATGACAAATATTTTGTTGTGTGTGTTAGTACATTGTACTTACACTGCGTCCTTTTCATATCTCATTCAGCTCTAACTTTATTTAACATCCCGCAGAAGAGCCACTGCCACAGAATACTAAACTAGCGTAATCTGACAAAACTAACGACGCTGTTGCTGATAAAGCTAAATGTTTTTTTCGACACATGGTGTAGATAAACATGTACTATGTAGGTACTACGTAACAATGCTACTACAAAGATAATATGTAATATAGCCTGTAAGAATTGAGCCAAGTCCTCTCATCATGTAAATTATTCCATAGATTTGCAACAACCACGATCGCAGATATTAATATTACAGCATGATATCTTTTTGTATGTAGGTATGAGGCACTTTTCTAGCTGCAGTGTGTCAAGTGGAAACGTGAGTTTGAGTTAATAAAGCTTAATATAAATGTAACATAATCTGCACAGAGCATTCTATGAAAAAATGAGTATTAGATGGAAAACAGACGTAAGAGAATCTACGCAAAGCGTCAGAGACGCTTGAAGGGAACACATGCTTTTGTAATGAAAACCAGCGAAAAGAGATTTATAGGAATATTGTGGTACATGGTCATTGCATGGTATTATGGCAAACATGATTAAGTTGTATAAAATGTATGTGTATAATAAAATTAATGTACGAGTTCATCACACATACACAGGAATTTTTTCATTTCATTTCCTTGGATCATTACCATCACCAACCATAAAGATACTATGTATAGTAAGTTGTATGGTAGGTAAAAAGGTAAGAAGTAATACTAGAAGCGATCCTTACACTTTTTGCACTTAAGCTGAGTAAGCAGCAACTCCCTGGGTTTCCTTTACAATTTTTACTTCTCAACTTGGCAAAAGAAAAGGAACATGGGATTCAACTTTAAGTCGACATTAGATATGCACGAATATGATATCCCGCGCGAGAAATACATTCAGAAAGCCATACACACACCAGCTACACTTTGCAACTATTTAATGCAAAGTCTGCAAAAGAATACAATTACATGCAATGTAAATTACGCTACACACAATGTTTTTGTACATTACTCGTCTACCAAACTGACTAAGTATACAATAAAGTATAGGTAACATACCTACAATGATATACTAATCCAAACTAAGTAGCATCATCACTACAAGCATTATAAGTACGAGAGTAAGTAATAAGTAGAATCGTATGCTACAGCTAAAATAACACAAGGCTACATTGTACCTACATTAAATGAACATGAAGCTGTCTAGTCTACCGTGCAAGCTAAACACAAACGAAAATATAGACGAGAGACACACACACAGATAGAAGTCTGCATACAAAACACAAACGTAGTAGCAGACACACCAAGTAACTAACTTGCATTTAAGTAAGATAGGAAGACAACTAACTACAATAATACACACACCATGTGTGTTGTGCATTGTATGTGAATCAGAAGAAGAAAATGATGTGACTACAGCTACTACTACATACTACGACTACTACTATTGCCACTACCACATCACATCACGTTACAGATATTTTTATATTCTAGCATTTGACTAGTAGCGAAACACATGAGAAAACAGAATACAATAGAATTGTGAGTTGAGTAGTGCAGACATATAGTGCGTTGCATTGTATCTGTATAGTGTACATTGTGTTGTTATTCTAATGAATGTAACATTACACATACATTGTAACTCACACACAACATGTTCACTTACGTTACATACATTACATTCATATTGTATAAAATTCAATGTGCTTGTATCTCCACATACATACAGTCAAAGAACACATTACACTATACACATCCACTCACAATCACCAACAATCCAATCCACACACTACAACTACGTTGGCGTTCTCTCTCAGTTCCCACACCGTTCTTAGCAGCACTACTACACTGGATGTTCTTCTGCCACTACTGCTATTGCCACCACCACCATAATACAACATAATAATATACAACATATACAACAAACCAACGTCCCACCTGTAAAAAAGATGCCTATCTCTATCTCTCCAACTTGATCTATCTATCTCCTGTATGTGTATGTGTAGGTACTGTGTGGACTGTGTGGATTGTGTTGCGTCCGTCTGTTTGTGGCAAGTCTGCGTACATTTACAATTACAATCTAACTCACCATCATCCATAAGTGCATGGGAACATACAAGTTGTATTAGTATTATACTAACTGCTCATAAGTATAGCTATGTACCTTTCTAGTTCTACCTACCTTTAATCCATATGGTTTATTATGGTAACTAATACATCTACAGTATACTAAATATATAGCATCCAAATAATTTTTCTTATCTCAGCATTGTACTGCACTACGCGATGATAGTTACTTTATATCTTTGTAGTAGAACTTGTAGTATGAAGCGATAACACTTTTTATGGCTAAGGTAAAACTCTACACATGGTTACTGTGTGTGTGTTATTTATATGCAATGTACATACGATATTATATAGCTGGTTAATATCTTTTGGTAGTGTAGTCTTTAGATTGATGCTGACAGAGCAATCCTGTATGAGTGTGTTGCAGTGTAGACGACACAATTCTACACATAAGTCTCCGCATGTTATGTTTTAACCCTTGGGATGGCTAGAAATAATAATAATCATGACTCTTTTTAACTCCTTCCCGTCTTCTCATTTCGTTCTTCACTAAATCTCAAACGCTTTACCTTCTTTTCATGCTAATGTGTAATTCTAACTAAACCAGGAGCTGTGTACCTCACCTATAAATTCTTCTCTGTGTCTCCGGTCTGTGCTGGACTCTTGTTTTTCAAATGCTATCCCATTTATAATTTTATCACCTGTGTGTCTCATTTTGAATTTAGTATTTGTACATTGAATAATCTTTAGCTTGGTGTGTAGGTGGTTTTAATATAGGAGTTGTATTTGTGAGCAACATTTTCAAAATACAGTAGAATGTGTGTAAAATTGTAGGATGTTGTTTTTTGGATTTGTGCTATGTATGACTTGGAGAAATGAGAATGAGAATCCATTATGTTTAGGAAAATGCAAGTTCGGGGTAATCTCGTAAGATTATCGCAGTTACAATAAGAATTGTAAACTTGCTTGTCATTAGGAGAGCATTGTTGGGTCGCAGAGTTTGGTTTAAATTGAGTCC